>JAKSZP010002370.1:0-13162 GCA_022478985.1 Massospora cicadina | reverse complement strand
AGATAAGGATCAGGCTCCATAACTTAATTTAGTAACTGGAAGTCCACGCACAGCTGCAATTCCTCACTTGCTTTTGGTACTAACAACACCAATGACATGATATCAGTTTTTTTTAGCTTGTTTAATCCACTAAGCAAAAACCTCACATGCTCCTCCAGCGCGGCTTTCGCCTGCTGATTGAGTGGGTAAACTGGATATTCTCAGGTAAATTTCAAATTTTCCATAAAATGGAAAAAATTCAAATGGGCCTGTGGTGGAAAAAGGTGAAATCCTCATAGGACCAAATACTCCCAAAAATCATGATATGCCGCTGGTAACTCCTCCATATGCATCACTCCAACTCTCTTTGACTTCTTTGGCATGAACTCCCCAATTACCAACCTTTATTTTTTTGTGTCCCCTTTCTCAGGTTAAGATAACCACGTGGGAAGGCAGATTAATCTGAGGCTGAAACTAATACCATCACAACATCCCCAACACCACTGGATGGGCCAGAAGTCCATTGCACAAAAACTCTTCTTGAATATAAATGAATCCTGCCATACTCCTATTGAGGGACTTACTCACCTTTAGGGAGCCACCCGTGATACAATAGCAAAGATGATCTCTGGACCATTCTGAATCTTTAACTTTAATCTTCTTGCTACTGAGTGTTTCACGTAATTCTTCTCTTCCCTGTATCCACTAGGATCATTATTTCTTCTTTTCCACCTTAGAGGTATAACTTTATTGGGCTATAGTAAATGAGGATAAAGTGAAGAGGTAGATTTATTTTTATATGAATTTCTAAATTGTATATTTGTAGGTGGCATGTAATTAAGCACATATACTTCTTATGTCCTTGTCTTGTGCTCTACTTGAGTCCTCCAAATTCCCTTGTTGAACTCCCCTTGTACATTCCCAAAGTTATGAGGTGAGGAATGCCAAACACCTTGGCCATTACAACCACCCACCGGTGATTGCACCTTCCCAGAGACATGGAACCCTCACGCTGGTTTCTTGACAACACCAGTTTTTTCCGCCTGCAGTTCCAGCGCAATTTCCTCTGCCAACATACCTTGAACATTTGTGCCACTATGACTGCCAGCAATTCCACCTGTAAGCTCTTTTAGAACATTCATCATGATTGCAAAGCTGCAACCTGGGCTATCTTCACTAGCAGGCAGAAAGCCTGCTTGTACTTCTCCACAGAGCTATGCCCCTGGCTGGCCATTAAAATGCTGACCATGTCATGTCCTGCGTCTCATCTGGGCAGGCTGCGTAGTCAATCAGATCCACACATTCATCCATGGAACTTGAAAGGTAAACTTGCTCTGCAACCAGCTCCTGTACCCAACCTGCCAAGGCTGAAGGGGACGCATCACAATTTGGTAAATTTGGAGTGAGAAAGAGGCTTTCCCCCTGTTGCCTGAGCCATGCATTTCTGGAACTGAATTTTAACAGTCACCTGATGAATCTTATCTAAGACCTCTATTGGAAGGGCTGCTTGCCCATTGTTGGATATGGGTACTACAAGGTTTTCCGCTGCTTTCATCATCACAGCACCCTATACCCACACTGCCTCATGTATTAAAAAACGCCAAAAGAAAATACTACTATCACCACATAAAACACATGTTGGTATCATTACTCCCCTCCTGGGACCACCACTTCCTCTAAGGGGCCACACAAGACTTATAGGAGTATATTTGAATTTTACTAATGTAACGCGCAGGTTTGCACCAGTACACCACAGATGAATTGGGTAGTACTAGCCAGGTTAGTTACTAAATGATGGACAATCTTGCTAAGACACATACTTGAACACTAGCGCCTTATCGGAATAACATCATATAACCTTGAACAACTGTCCCAGTGACACTGCATGACAACAGCATAGTTTCACCCAGGACAGTGCCAAGAATAAGTCAGCGCTTAACCTTGCTCATTACTCAAGTTCATACTCCTGATCTAATTTTAAATATAGAAATAAAGTATCTTAATCTATTAAATATGCCTGCAATATTTATTTAATTGATTGATCACTTCCTTCAAAGGTGAAATTAAATCTTTATATTCTGCCCTTCAATTACTATATCATTTGCAAACCCTTTGATAAGCTTCTCTCTTACCCCAAGCTCTCAAGTGATGGCCAGATCATCATCTTCAGAGGCTCATTATAATGATTAGTCAATATTTGGAGCATTTGAAACACCAGTGTTACAATCCGCCAGATCTCACTGCTCCTGAATTCTAAATTTCTTACCTTTAACACCCTATTTCAGAATCAGATTTTCCACCAATCACTTTTCAGGTAAATCGACATTTGTTTTTCTTGGCAGAATCTGAGACTACACTCATTAGATCAATGTTAAGACCAGGCTGCACCAGATTCGCTACAATTTGGGCCAGTGTAGCAAGCGTTAGCCCATTATATTTCAAGGCTTACATTTTAAATTATGCTGACGTATCAAATCCAAAGTCTGCATGCTGCCAAGATTGCTGCAATACATGTCACAGCTAGTGGCATATTTCATGGTGTTGAATGCCCTTTTAAAGCAAATTTAATCAAGCCCTTGGAGTCAAGTCCAGAATCTCTAAATATAATTGTTGAACTCAATAAGGTCATTAACCAGAAATGGTTCTGGCTTTTCCATTTAGGACCAAGAAAAATAGCTCATCTGAAGTGGAAATTATGGTAGAAATAGAACCCTAAATCTGAAAAATCTCATGTTATGAAGTTACAGAATGTGGTCAAATTTGTATAATTCAATCTATTGAAAGGTAAAAATTTTACAGCTCATATCAAATTTTGTAAATTGCTTTAAACCTTCACCAATCTTTACTTTATTTATTCGAGGATGGCTGTCCAGGGGACAGACACATCCAATATGTAAGGAAGAGGAAAACGGAAAACAGAAGAGGTAAGAGAGCGCGAAAAATGGAACTCAAAAGATAAGACTTGGCACACTTAGGTGTGGCTAGGAGCCACGGGTGGTGGATGACTAGACCTTAAGTGGCATGGCAGCTCAGGGGCTAGTAGGGTGTACCGCCTATGGAGACTAGGAGGTGTTCAATGTCATAATGAAGGAACCAGATTGGAATCCAGTTGCCCATCCGTTTCTTCCATTTGTGTTGGAGTGATCTGAACAGCCAGGCTTGGAAGTGGTCGTCCAAATGGCTGTGGAACCTGATGATGGCTTGTTGAAATTGTGGAGGATCTCGTTGAAAGCGTCGAGGGTAATTGTGTAAATGGACCATATTGCAATGCTCACAATTAGAGCCCTTAGCGTCTGGGGGATAGGCGAGGCCATGTTGAGTGCCAGGATATTGCGGGATAGTCAGAATTTAGTTGATGGTGATTGTTGAAACAAGTTCATCACATTGGCCTAGTTTTGCGCGGACGGCGGGCACTCTTCCAGTCGGTGTGCTAGTGTGTTAGGTCCGCTGCAGATGGCTCATGACTTGAACATTTAGAAGGTGCAGTCGGCTGTTTTAAATGTATGGCGCATGTAGCGCCACACTGTGGAGCACACTTGTGGGGATAAGAGGGGGCAGGTGACGAGGTCCCACACCTGCTTTTGGGTGCGCAAGTCATATGGGACGTCTTGGTAGTCTAGGTAGTCAATCTGGGATAGAGGAAAGGATGGTAGTGGGGCAAGCGTTAGTCAACATTTGTCTCCTGTGGAGTTTCATGTATCCAGTTTATAGGTGAAAGTCTTCGGATTGCTGTGCATAGGAGAAGCTCCAATTCCTTGTTTTAGGTTGTATAGGATGCATTTGAAATATCAGTTGGTGTTGTGTGGTCCAGTGACGGTTGGATGTGTTGCAAAGTATTTCATCAGAGTTTCAGGGTTGGAGGGGGACCTCAGATGTAGTGCCCTTGCGAAGTTGTTATGGGCTGCCTTAGCCCAGTGGGGGGATGGTGGGTTGAATGACGTTGTGAGAGCTACCCATGAGCCGAGGATTTTCGTTGCTCATTCCATGAAGTTGAGCAGCCCCATCCCGCCTTTCTTCCTTGGGCTATACATGGTCTCCAGCCTGACAGGTGCGCGGTAACCAGACCGCAGCCAGTTCTGCAGGAGCTTGTAGACTGCTTTGGTAAAGTTGGCGGAGAAGGGAACCGCGAGGGCAGCAAACCATAACTTTGACAAGATCTGGGAGTTGGCTAACACAACTCTTCCGGCTAGGCTGGTTTTACTCCTCCGCATACATGTCATTCTTTTTTGTGAAGTTGTCCAAAACGTTGGTTTTGATGGTGTCAAGTGCATATCCACCAGCTTCAAGCCATATGCCCAGATGGCGGATTGGGTTGGTGGCGGGGTGGTGTGCAAAGGGTAAACACAGTGGTTTTACTGGCTTGGATTATTGTTGTGTGGTTGGATGTGTGGTTGGTTGGTTTGTATGGTGGTAAGAGGGTGAGGCCCAGTTTAAACTGAATTTACCCATAACAATTACCTCTGTTTTCTGTTTGTTCAGCATGGCGTTACTCACTGACTCATACTGATGAATAATGCGCTCAATCGCCCTGGCATCCCTATTGCCTGATACTTTAACAACGCAGTTGTCAGCAAAGGCGAGCATTTTGGTTGGTAGTTGTCCCTCCAACCTGATTCCAGTGAGCTTTGAGTTTACAATGCGGAGGAGAGGGTCAAGGGTAAAATTTTATAGTAGGGGGCTAAGCGGGTGGCCTTGTTTGAGGCCCCTTTTGGGGTGATGATGTCGGTTAGGAAACGAGGGCCTCTGATTGCAAACCTGGCTGAGCGCGTTAGGAGGAGCGCCCAGTTTATAAAACGGGGTGGTAGGTTGAAAGCCTTTAGACACTGTTCTAGGTAACCCAGGTGCACTCGGTTGTATGCTTTCTTTTGGTCCAGGAAAGCACGGGCGCCTGTGGGGTTAGCTTGGCAGATGTTGGCAATTTTGTGGATGTTATCCCAAATTGAGCGATTTGGGATGAAGCTAAACTGATGGGAGGAGAGGGCTGTCTGAGAAATGCAACCCAGACGCTTAGCTAAGATCTTAGTATTTTAGTGTCAGTATTGGTGAGAGCAATAAAGCGCCAGTTGTTTAGATCTGCCTGGTTCCTTTTTTGAAGAGTGTGACCACATATGCATCTTGGCCGCCAGGTAGAAGGGTTGTGTCCTCCAGGCACTTGTTCATAGTTGCCAGTAGTATTGGTGCGATATATTCAAAATATTTTTTGAAAAGTTCATATGGTAAGCCATCAGGCCAGGGCACTTGTTGCGTGGAGTTGATCTTATTACCTCACATAGTTCATCTTTAGTGATGTGTGCGACAAGGTCTGGTTGATCAGCTATAGTGTCAATATTAGCGGATGATAAAAATTTTCCAATTTCTCTAGGTGATGCGAAATCCACCGTGTACAGGTCAGTGTAAAATTGGGTTAATTTGGCCAATATTTTGGATGGTGTGGACGCCAGTGTGACATCTGCTCGGCAGACCTGTGTGCAAGTCGCCAAAGTTGAAATTGGTTTAAAATGGCGGAAGAATTGGGACATGTGAGTTTTGCCAGATAGGATGTATTTTTGATTTGTAGCATACTTCGGTGTAGTGCTGGTGTTTTCTAAAGAGGGAGTTTACCTGTGTAGATAGCTGAGGCCACAGGCGGCCCCATTGGGGGCTTATCCCTTGAAAGGTGTGTTGTTTTCTAAGTGCTGAAACTGTCTGATAGCCTTGTTGATTGTCGTGGACATTGCGGCTGTTTTTCTGGAGTTCAGGTGGCAGGCTTTCATGGTTGCTCGAGCCTTGAATATTTCCCACTTGGCGATAGGGTTCCCATTGGGTGGTCATATTTCTTTCTGTGTTGTTAGCACCATCTTAATCCAAAGTTTAAGCTCCAGATGATGGATGGTGCTTGGGTGAACTTTGTGCCAGGTTGGAGGCTTTTGGTATTTATTAAGGATGATAATGCTATCAAGACCATATGATGGTCGGAGAAAGGGATAATTGTTGTTGTAAAATCTGATACCCGGTGCCGGAAGTCTACAGGGGCAAGCATCAGGTCAATCTGGGTCATTGATACCAGCTGGTTATTGTTGTAGTGGGGCCTCATCATGTTGGCAAGGGTGGGGGCTTGTTTGGGAATGGTGTTGCACAGGCCCAGCGTTGCCTTTAGTATGTGTAGTTCCGTGTGGCCGCGGGGTATAGCCTTAGACTTGGGCCAGCGGTCAGTTATGGTGTTAAGCCAGCAGTTGAAATCTCCCGCAAAAAACGTTGCCTTGAAGAAAGGGATTGAGAGGATATCAGAGGAAAAATTTTGGCGGTCATTCAGATCATTTGAGGCATACACACACGCCATGGTGAAAGTTTCTCCATTCCACTCAAGATCCACTAGAAGCAGCCATCCCTCCAGGTGGGAGGATATGCTTCAGATATTTACTTAGGGTTATGGTTGGTTTGATTTACCACCCCATAGTGGTACGTCCAAAAGGATTTGGCTGGAAGGAGCATGGTTGACCATGACTCCTCCTCCCCCAGTGGACAGTGGGCTTCTTGGACAGCCAAGTTGTCCATGGGGATATTGTGCAGGAAAGCCATTTTTTTGGCTGGGACGTGGGGGCCTTGGCTCCCGCGATGTTGAGCATCCCTATGGTAATTGTGGTAGTCCACAATTCAGGAACGCTGGGGCAACCCACTGAGGTCACCCAGTTCCTTATTGCAGGTCATACTGCGAATATGGGGCCAATTAGTCATATTGGTTCCAGTGTGTTGGTTATTGGTCTTAGTACTGGTTTTGTTCGGTTTCTTCTGTCTCAGATTACTCTGTGGAGTTTGGGTCTGGCGTGGGTTGGCTTGTGCCCCATCAGCGAAAAATTTTCCGCCACTTACCTGTGGGTTTGATGGGCAGAAACTAGGCGTTGTGGTGATTGGGTTTTGTGCATGAGTGTTGTCACATTGTGATTGGCTGAAATGGTCTTCCATATTGTGTGCATGAACCATATCATTGCTGATCACACGTGATTGGTTGAGAGGATCCACAGTGGTGCATGGTGGATTTTGCTCCAGTGTGGTTGGAGGTGTTTGATTGGTTGTGTCCAAAAAATTCATCATTTTGGTTTCTTTGGGTTATATGCGGGGGATCTGATTAGTTATTCCGCTGTGCTGCCATGCCATCCGCCTGAATCTGTTCTGGGGAAATCATGGTGCAAGCTTGGGTCTCAGCGGGACTTGAAGCTGCTTGCGGAAAGAACATGCACGATGATGGTCCTTGCATGAAACAGGCTCAACCAAAGCAACATCAGCTCTTTTACCTCAATGGAAGGCAAAAGTGGAGTCCTTAATTTTGCTGAAAGTTGGGCTTGTTTCATCCATATTGTCCTCACAAAATTTTGGTGCTTCAATCCTGCACTTGACGGGGCACTCGTGGTCTTTGTGGCCTATAGCTGAGCAGAAGTCGCAGATAGGTGGGGTATGTTCCAGTGTGATGCGGAAGGGGTAAGATATGCTGCCATTGGGGAGGTTGATTGTCGCCGTGCATGGAATGAGGGTGATATCCTATACCACATCCTGATCAGGTTCTATAATGGCTACTGCCTTCCCTGTACACAGGTGGGGCAGGAGGGGAAATTTTTTGAATTCAACCTGTTTGATTACGCCATAACCTTTGAGGCCCCCATGGAGCTTGTCCGCGAGGATATCACAGTGCATGGTGCTTGGGAGCCAGTCAAATATGATGTTTAGGTCATTTGTCTCATTCCATCATGTGCGCATCATGCGCATGGTGCAGTCTATATTGTTAATCTTTATGGAGAATATGATTTTTGCTGCTTCCACCGCTTCTTCTGCAGACATGAACCTGACGTCCACCCATCCTCTATGTAAATTTTTATAATTTACCAAGACGGTGTTCAAGAAAGTCATGGAGAAGGCCTCCCCCATTTTTCCATGATTCGAGGGAAGTATTGCTGACCATAATTCTAAGGCTGTGCTCGAGGGAGGACAGGGGTTGGGAGTGTTCTATTTTGGTATATGCGCCCATTTTTTGCAGAAATTGTAAAACTCCAGGTGCGGCGCTGTGCTCACCCTTTTTGGTGGGAGGGTGTGTCAACATTCCGCTGGGGCGTTTTTCCCCAGCGGGTTGGGAGGGCTTCAGGCCTTTCGCGCTGGCCACTTTCACCCAACTGGTGTTGTTGCGGACAAATTCTCTCATATATCTTGGTTGATTGTCAATCTTGGATAAATTGCGTAGAATCATGTTACTAAAAGTGATAGTAACGGGAAAGAAAAGCTTAAATATTTACTATAAATTTTGAGAAACTGAGGAATGCTTTGCTTTTCTCAGATACTCAATTAAATTTAATAATGTTAAGGGATGATTTATACAGTTTTTTTTACCTTTCTGTTGACTTTTATATAAAAACCTCAGTTGGAACCATTGCAATGGCCAGAGTTCTTTTTCCCACTCTAGTCTAACTCCTGAGTTGGGCGCGAACCCACCTCCCACACTGCAGCCTATTCTGCCAATTCTCCAACATCTTATTTCTCCGCATTTCACCACAGTTCTTATTCTACCTTCCCAGCTCTTAAGGTCTCATGATCATAATGGTTGTTGTCAGTTTGGTAAGCATATTATATAACAAATTTATATGGAAATATAACAAAGACTGCCTTGGATGTTGCTTCCTCTATCTGGGTCACTTTGCCTTTTTATTACACCTTTTTCCTGGCTCTTTCCCTTCTGAGACCTCCTGCGCTCCAGTTTCCCTGACATTATCTGAGATAAGCCTCGATTTTATTATGATTTTTTTCTCTTTTTGGGTGGCTAGAGTTAGCCCAGCCCTCTCAGAGCTATCAAAGGTTGAAGCAGTTCACTGGGATGTTACTGTTGTATACCTGTCAGGCGAACAGCAAGTAAGAATTAGACTGACCTGCCAGCCCGGATGCCAGAGCATCCAAATAGCAAACCAGAATGCCAGAGGCACTGCTGCTGGTATGACAAATATGGAACTGGAAGGTAGATTAATTTTAAACAGATAAAAATGGGATTTTGGGGGAAGTTGTTTTTATTAAAAAATATAAGGAAGGAAAATTGACCAACAATTTTCTCAGTGTGATGCACCTGATTAAATAGTCATCGATTTTGAGGTAAAACAAGCTGGGATCAGATTCCACAAGTTCAACCTAAGTGGTGAACTATTTGGGAATGGGCGGGTTAGTTCCCTGGGGACCAACGTTGCAAAATTCGGTGGTGGGCCAAGTTGCGGTCAGTTCTACCTAAGCAATTAACTATTTGGGAATGGGCGGGTTAGTTCCCTGGGGACCAGCATTGCAAAATTTGGTGGTGGGCCGGGTTGTGGTCAGTGGCATTGCGTCAGGTGCAATGCCCAATTTGCTGGCAGGAATCTGCCCATCAGGGGTGATGCCTGATGGATTTGGGAGGGGGAATTTTTTGATCATCATGTAAACCAAATCACAAACATCAGGCATTCCAGCTGATAGCTCGGTCTTCATACCTTTTTGACCATTTGAAATCTGAATATCAGGCTGATTGCCACTCGAATTAGTTGCAATTGATTCCATTTTGGTGATCTCAGTGCATGTTTTACTGATTCCTCATAACATTTCTGCTGAGGAGAGTGCAGGTACTGGAAGCGGGATCTGAAGTGGAAGGGCTATTACCCAGCGCTCATCTACCATGTGAGCGAGATCACCCTAAGTCTTGAGGAGTATAGCCGTCCTCTTTGGTACCTTCTTGCTTAGGAACGGAAAGATGGCCCAATTGACGCCTAGAGGATGTTCACTGGAACTTACAATCCCTCCTGGCTTAGGCTGTTACCTAATGCAAAGGTTGTGCTGAGGGTGTCGTGCAGCTCCCCTCATACAAAACGCTCATACAGTGTGCAGTACCTTCCACTACTATACTCACCTTTTACCATTCACGTAAATCAAACTTTAAAAAGAATATCTTCACCATGTTGCAAACCTTAGGGCCTGCCAGAAGTCTCAAGGTGAGGAAGTAGCTGACGTTCTCTTTTCAAGATGCTGATCCGCGAGATTTTAGAGAGAGCTCACAAAGGTTACTCTCCGCTGGTGAGAATAGTATTTCTTCTGGAATCTCTCCCAGCGTTGTAACCCTTTGTCAGACCCTGCGAGTTTGTTCCCCTGCCACCTTTGAGGACTATAACTCTTTTGTCTATTTGGCCCAATGAGACCTCACTACGGCACAGTACTTGCGCCTGTCCAAAGAGAGTGCATCAAGGTTTGAACTCTCAAGCAGTTGAAAATGGCCCTCCTCTGCAAGTCCCTAGATAAAAATTATTGCTGCACTTACCATATGGAATAAACCTCCCCCTTATATAGGGCGTTCTATATCTCTGGTCCCTGCTGTACAACAGCCTCTGTGCTCCAAATATAGCTGTACCGCGGAGCTTCTGATCTTAGAACTAGACAACTCCATCTATGTGGGGGACCATCAGGTCTTTTGATTCCGTGACGAGATAACCAGATGAGGCGCTAGCTGTTATGGACACATTCAACATGACAATAGAATATCTTCCCTACTGTACTCTTCCAGTACCACTTAAACACCAGTGATCTCGCTGGAAGGTGAGA
This sequence comes from Massospora cicadina, assembly GCA_022478985.1. NCBI lineage: Eukaryota > Fungi > Entomophthoromycota > Entomophthoromycetes > Entomophthorales > Entomophthoraceae > Massospora > Massospora cicadina. Next base: position 2,611 of record JAKSZP010002370.1, on the reverse strand, counting down.
CTGAAACCTCCGTCATAGGTGAGAGTCTCTTCACTAAAGCCCTGCACCGCCGCGCTCCATGATGTACCCCTCGCTTATGTCCTCAAATGTAGAGGGGGTTAGTAAGTCTAACCAATTTGATTCAGAGCATTAACCTCACTCTAGACAAGGAACCTCAGTGTCCACTTTTTGAGCCTATTTCTCTTGTCCAATTTTGTTATCCCAGTTGGCCCAGTTGAACTAACCTTTCATATCACTCCAGAGTCATTTCTCATGGAAGACCCTATCCATAAATGGATAGATATTCATGAGAGGATGATTAAAGAAGAACTCATCTTGGCTGACCCCACCAAAAGCTTGGATGTCCTTACTGGTTTAGTCTCGTGCAATAATTATCTTCCTCTCTCCAAAGATAGATAACTAAGCTAAACCACTCCATAAAAATCCCATGGGCAACTCACTGGGTATGTGAATTCATATGCTGTTAGATCCTTGGGGTATACTCTAACTTATACTCCGCCCATTGGGCTTGGAACCATCCTGTACTCCCTTTGCTTAATAAAAAAAATCCTGCTCCGCGTACTTCTTATTCATGGCTACCTTCTCCTTTGCAGGGAAAAATCTCCAAGCGCTCACTTTGGTGGACACTAGCGCTCTGAAAAATTCATCTGTCAAGAGCTGGCGGAGGCCATGGACATACCCCTGGGTGTTGGTCAGTTTGTGAAAGGCGGTGAATTTCAAATCATTCCAAGCTATCATGTACTACACCTGTACACTTTGTTGCTGTGAGATTTCAGGCTTTTGGGTTGCTCACTGGTTCACTTTTCGCCTGAATTACCACAATAATTTACGGAGGTGTAGGCTTCTCTACTGCAGGTTAGATATTGTTAGGGGAATTTAGACCACTTGAAATTAAAATATGAGAAATCTTTTATAATAAAAACTTAGTTTTATACATTTTTTATAAGTTGAATTTGGGGATCAAAGAGCAAGCATCAATATCTCAATGTTTAATTTTAAATTTTAAATTTATTGTGGGGAAGGCCGACCATGGGATGGACACTTCTGAATATGACTCAGGACAGATAAACTTAGTACCGGAGGGAGGCACCCCAGAGAAGCGATGCTATCTCTTGTTGCCAGCGGGAACGCCACTTATGGGGAGAGGGAGGGAACGTGTGAAGGGGCCGTAGCCACTATTGAGCACGTGTGGAGGAAGGGGTCTGATTTGATGAACCAGACTGAGAACCAGAAGGAGACCAGCTGTTGGCTACGCGGTGGGAGGTATCCAAACATCCACACTTGAATGTGGTCCACCAATGAGACTGGAATCTGTGGACAATTTCTGGGAGGGTGGGGGTGGAGCCTGCAAAGGCATCTAAGACAATCGTGTGGATGGTCCACATGGCGATTGCAATTACCAGAGCACGGAGGGAGGGTGGAAGGGAGGAGGCCATTGATAGAGCAAACATATCTTTTGACAGACTGAAGGGATGCGTTTGATCCTGTCCCAGAAGACATTGAACTTCGCGCCATATCACTTTAGAGGTGGGGCACTTCTCCAGGCGGCGGAACAGCGTTCCATAATGGCTGCACATGACACAGGATGAGTGTAAAGCATTAGAGCGCTCAGCTGTACGATACACCCACCTCAGGCAGCGCCACACATGGGAGCAGACTTGAGGCTGCAACAGAGGATGATGTACATATTTCCAGATTGTTTTTTGGGTCTCAATGGAATAAGGGATGTCCATCATGTCCAGGTACTCCACCCTGGATAGGACATGGGGCGAATGGGGATCACGCCATCATGGATGGGTAGCCCCTGTACCTCTTGTGTGAACTGAGGAGAGGGGCGGCCTCTTTAGGTTGTATGTCCGCTAATACGAATTCTCCACTCTGCGCTCCACATGGAGAGTAGGATTCGTTTGTAGTGGGTTTGTGTCCCATGAGGACCTGTGGCCGATGTGTGTGATGTGAGGTATTTCATCAGGGAGTGGGGGTTCGATGGATTGTTGAGGCCCAAGGCTCAGGAGAAGTTGGAGCGGGCTGCGCAGGACCAGTGTTGGGATGGGAGTGTAGGAGCGGTGACGGCCGCGATCCAGGTGCCCAGGATCTTGGCAGCATGGGCTTTGAAGTCAAGCAGGCCCATTCCACCATGATGATGAGGGCCAAACATGACCTCTAGCCGCACTGGTGGAGGGCGGCCTGACCAAAGCCATCCTTGCAGCAAGGCATACAAGAATTGAAGAAGCTTGGGGAGAAGGGGATGGCGTGGGCTCTGAACTAGACTTTGGATAGGAGCATAGAGTTGGCTAAAACAACCCTGTCAATAAGGGAAGTAGGGAGGGCTCTGAGAGAGGCGATTTGCTTCGTCACATTGTCCAGAATATGGCACTCCATTACTGCTGACGCGTATCCGCCTGCCTCCATTCACACGCCCAGATGGCGCACTGGTCCTATGGTAGGACGTGGCACAAGGGGGAGCACCAGTGGAGCGGTCTGTGTTGAGTTAGTAAGGCGTGGACGTGGGCGAGCAGATGGGCCAGGTTGGGAACTAATTGCTGGGGCCCAGCAGTTCTGAAACTGACCAAGGAGGATGATTTCGGTTTTGGAGGCGTTCAGTGCCGCG
>JAKSZP010002369.1:0-13193 GCA_022478985.1 Massospora cicadina | reverse complement strand
ATTAGTAAAAATAAATTAATAACAATAATTAAAAAGATTAGAGTAAATTAAAGTGATAATCTGGTGTGATTGAGTCTCAGTGGCACTTGGCTCAGCTGGCTTGAGTGAATTATTAGGGTTCAGTAGCCTCAGCAGATAAAATAAGTTTGGCTCTGTAAAATTTACTTGTTTGGCCATTTGAGTAGCTGTATGCCTAGGCATCAGGAAAAAAAGCAGCATATGAGTCAATTTTCTTGGCTGCTTCAGGGTTAATATTATGAGAAATCAATTTAAATAGCAAATTAGACTTTAGATTACCTTGTTAAACTTTGGCTTCAGTACAGCGTAGAGCTTTGGCGCAAGTAAATGGAGATTGTGCCAAGGCATTTGGGTTGGCTTCTATGACTTTAGCATCAGAGCAGCATGTTGAATTGGTTAAGAAAAACATAGAGGGCACCAAAGAATTCAGTTGGTTGTTTCAGCATTGGGACAGTAAGTGTATTGGTGTAAGATATCAGAGAGTGCTGAGGCACTTTGGTTGAATAAGTTAATCTCATTCTTTAAAAAAGTAGTAGAATTATCTTTCTCATTTTGAAATTATGTTATCTGCATCCTAAAGTGGACACTACCTATAGATTTTGAGATAAGGAGATGGGTCTAGATATGCACATCTTAATTTAGAGGCTGAAGTGTTAGCTCTACCTCTAATATCACTGATTTCTTGTTTGATCTTCTGATGGCAGAAGTCCAATTTATACATATATCTTGAGTTGATAAAGCATTATCAAGCAGATTGAAAGCTGGGCAAGGTAATAGGCCACTTCATCTAACAGTTTTAGTAAGACTGGGAATATTCAACTAAATTAAAAGATTAAAATTCTTGATCTCTTAAGTAAACCCTTTATTCTACACTCATCATCTTCTTATCACTGATAATATTCTTTGTCATAATAATAACCAGATGGATTCCTCCAATGATTTATTGATATTTAGGAGGATATAGCCAATCCTAATGGAATGGCTCATTGACTGAATTTTGTGGTGTTTCAATGATTGCGTGGTAAGTTGCTCCCCAAATTGGGTTGAGCTAAATCCATATTCCGCCAAGTTGGGATGTTGGATTGAGTGGGGCCAATCAATGGCCCAAATTAGTATTTGGATCACCGGTGACTAGTGGCAATGAAGATCCATTTTTATTATCTTATTAATGTCAATAGAAACTGATGATTTTATGTTTGAGGCATCTGAGGTTGTTTCCAGTGCCTCAAATATATTTAACTATCACATGAGTAAGGAAATTCCCCTAAATAATTGACTAAAAAAAGTTGAAATGTGTTATCACAATAAGCCTCAAATATTCCAAGTGACCTTAGAAACTGAAGACGTTTTCAGTGCATATTACTAAGTTGAACCCAATTTGATATTTATTTATATAATAATTTAAATAACTCACCAGTTACTGAAGGTTAAGGATGAAGCTGAAACTAATATTTGGACATCAGGAAGGACGGGTTGAGAGGTTCAATACCAGGGAAGAGAGAAGAGCAGTGATAAGAGAGAGTGGTTGGCTGTAAGAGCCAGCAATGAGCCAATAGGTCAGAAATGGGATCAGTAGTCCTTTTGTATATATAAGTACCTGGTTTTCTCCTCTCAATAATCATCTCTCTTTGCCTAATCATCTTTTTCATTTAATTTCATGTTTGTTCTTGTTGGTTGGGGTTTAGGCTGGGGGATTCCCAAATAACGCTGGTGACACACCAAGGGTCATCAACAAAGCTGGCCCTGACACCTAAGCCAAAACGGCAAGGGTCAGCCAGTCTTCATAATGGTTGTCCTGCTGACCAGCAGAGCCCATTTACTCCATAAAACGATTTTCTGACATTCATTTAAAGATGTTATGTCTTCTCCGGGTAACCCCAGAAGCACTTGGCAGAAAGCACCAGTTTAGATATTATGAATTGTTGGCCAGCAGACCTTTTAATGCTAGATAATTATGAGTCAAAATAACTTTAGCGGTTTCCTAATGGAATATTTTGTCACTAGGGAAATTAGCACTTTGGTATCTTTGTGTTCCTTTGATCACTAAATTGATTAAATGAGAAATTTTTAATAAAAAGTTTTATCCACTTGATCAGCTTTTTGCCCATGCCTCTCTGTGCCCATGTTAACTTGATTGATACCTGGTGCCTCCATGTGGGGCAGCAGTGCGCTGTCTCCTGGATTTATAAGCCGCAACTGAAATGCCCCCAGTATGGCCCTGATAGCCCCTGAACAATCCTGGCTACTATGTCCCACCTTGGGACCTAGCCCACCACCTTGCATGCTCCCAGAAGGCGCTTAGAAGCCCCCTGATGATCGCTTAGAGCAGCCTGAATTTCAGCCTTCAGGTCTTTTATGGGAACCACTTCTACATGTGCGTGGCCATCATCAAGACGGCCACTCCGGTCTATAAACCCAACAAATTTATAGATTTTTCACCTTTTCAAGGGTATTTTGACCCTGACTTCTCTTGTAGAACAATACCATAGCGGCAACACATCTGCACTTATTATATAGAAACACCAAGGCTGACTATCAGAACTTGCTTTCCAAATGAGGCCATACTTATGGTACAGTTTGCCAGCTTGCCCTCCCAACTTTCCCCCAATTGCCTCTGCCACGAACTCACAAAGGGCTTGACTTCTTATGATGTTAACGCCATTTTTCAGTTTTTAATTACTAATAGCATTAATCATCACACTGTGCCTTAAACATCTGCAACAATATGTCCCTTCTGTCATGACACTCACCTCATGATACCCCCCTGAACTGTAATCACATCTTCTCCCAGATCATCACTTCTGGGCATGCATATAAACAGTTACACCATCTGCCCTTTGTGCTTCAAGCTTGACCATATAAAGCGCAAGTGCCCGGTTTCTTCATAAGATTCTTCTTCCACCCCTCCCTCTGGAGCCAACCCCAATACTGTCTAAAAAGTATTTAGGTGGAAATATTCTCCATCCTCCACAATTGTACATCGAGGACACTGCTCAAACCGCTCTCCATAACCAAGGCTTAATCCCAGTAATATTCCTAAGTAGAATGTGACTCATGCGCCAGTAGATTTGCTGTGATCAACTGTGCTCGGCCAATAAGCATCTTCTACCTAATCAAATACTGTTACTTGCCCAGTGCTGGCCATACCAAAACCTTTTGAGGCTCTCAATTGAATCAATAACATAAATGCAACTATGGAATTAAACCTGACTTTGAACGGTCATAACTTTTACACAACCCCCATTTTAAAGCCCTGCCATCATTTCCATCATCATAATGGTTTTCCAGCTTTTAAAAATATTTACACATAGGGTGTTGAAGCAGCCGCTTCCCCACCAACTAACTTCTCTGTCAAGCCCTCCATACGGTTATAGAGCCACTTTGCAAGAACATTCACATCCCTTACTTCCCTAGTGACTTCACTAGTATAGATATCCTGATATTGAGGAACTTGTATATGCAGCAGGCCGCGCCTGCATCAATGCGGCAAGATCATCACTTTTTGACCTCAACTACCATTAAACTTGCCAATTCATCAAATCATTCACTTGTGTGTCAGAATGCATCACCTTTACTGTAACCAACTACCTAATCTTTAAGGTGATGCACACATTGATGGTCTCATAGATAAGTAGTCCTTACGTCTTTCTCTTTCTGCTCATGCCACTGATGCTTAATTCATTTTTGTCCACCTTTTCCTGCCACCTGAAGAAACTAGTGCCATACAAAAATCTTTAAATTCCTCTAACCCTTATTTTTTGAATGCTCAAGCCCAATGCCGCGGCACTATGCTATGATTTATTTTTTAATTTATCTAATAATCCTTTTGTTTGGCACAATACAAAAAAGAAGCGTGTAGGACCCTCTGTTGGATTAATTACAACTTATAAAAAAGGGATTTTAGCACTATGGCTCTTCTTAGCAGGATTATTTCTCTCCTAAGTCGAAAAAATGCACTCTGGCATAAATTGACAATCTAGAGGCAAATTCAAGCGTAATTTATCTATCAAAAAAGAATTTATATAGTATTCTATTAGAAATGCTCTCAGAGTGGTATTCACCCTTGGAATTGGCAAGCTCTTCCATATATCTCAAATTAACTTTAAAATTTTATTTATTTATGTGAGGAAGGCTGACCATGAGACGGACACTTCCAAATTTGACCCAAAAGAAACAAAACTTAGTAATAGGGAAGGCACCCCAGAGAAGCGATGCTATCTCTTGTTGCCAGCGAGAACGCCACTTATGGGGAGGGTTGGGGACGTGTGAAGGGGCCGTAGCCACAATTGAACACGTGTGGAGGAAAGGGTCTGATTTGATGAACCAAACTGGGAACCAGGAGGAGACCAGCTGTCAGCGACGCAGTGGGAGGTATCCAAACATCCACGCTTGAAAGTGGTCCACCAAATGAGACTGGAATATGTGGACAGCTTCTTGGAGGGTGGTGGTGGAGCCTGCGATGGCATCCAAGACAATTGTGTGGATAGTCCACATGGCGATTGCAACCACCAGAGCACAGAGGGAGGGTGGAAGGGGGGAGGCCATTGATAAAGCAAACTTATCTCTTGACATAATAAAGGGATGTGTTTGATCCTGGCCCAGCAGACGTTAAACTCCGCGCCATATCACTTTAGAGGTAGGACACTTCTTCAGGCGGTGGAACAGCGTTCCATACTGGCCACACATGACGCAGGATGAGTGTAAAGCGTTATAGCGCTCAGCCATATGGTACACCTACCTCAGGCAGCGCCACACATGGGAGCGGACTTGAGGCTGCAACAGAGGGTGGCGTGCGTATTTCCAGATAGTCTTTTGGGTCTCAGTGGAATAAGGGATGTCCATCATGTCCAGATAGTCCACCCTGGATAGGACATGGGGTCGAATGGGGATCACGCCATAATGGATGGGTAGCCCCTGTACCTCTTGTGTGAACTGAGGAGAGGGGCGGCCTCTTTGGGTTGTATGTCCACTAATACGAATTCTCCACTCAGCACTCCGCATGGAGAGGAAAATTCGTTTGTAGTGGGTTTTAGTACCGTGATGACCTGTGGCTGATGGGTGGGAAGCCAGGTTTTATCAAGGAGTGAGGGTTCAATGGATTGTTAAGGCCCAAGGTGCGGGAGAAGTTGGAGTGGGCCGCGCGGGACCAGTGTTGGGGGGGGAGCGTAGGGGCGGTGACGGCCGCAATCCAGGTGCCCAGGATCTTGGCAGCATGGGCTTTGAAGTCAAGCAGGCCCATGCCACCATGATGATGAGGGCCAAACATGACCTCTAGCTGTACTGGTGGTGGGCATCCTGACCAAAGCCATCCTTGCAAAAGGGCATACAAGGATCTGAAAAAGCCTGGGGAGAAGGGGATGGCGTGGGCTCCAAACCAGACTTTGGAGAGGAGCATAGAGTTGGCTAAAACAACCCCGCCAGTAAGAGCAGTAGGGTGGGCTCTGAGGGAGGCGATTCGCTTTGTCACATTGTCTAGAATTCGACTTTCCATTACTGCTGATGCGCACCCCCTGCCTCCACCCACACGCCCAGATGGCGGACAGGCCCTATGGTAGGGCGTGGCATGAAGGGTAAACTAGTGGGGCGGTGTGGGGTGAGCAGGGAGGGCGAGCACGTGTGCGAGTAGATGGGCCGGGCTGGGCACTGGTCGCTGGGGCCCAGCAGGTTTGATACTGACCAAGGAGGATGATTTCAGTTTTGGAAGCGTTCAGTGCAGCATTAATTACCTGGGTATACTCCTGGATGAGAGCTTCAAGCGCTCGTGCATCTTTATTATTAGACATCCCAACCACACAGTCGTCTGCAAACGCCATCATCTTGACTGGGGCTTAGCCTGGCACATGAACCCCAATGAGTTGGGCATTCACGTTTCAAAGTAGTGGGTCAAGGCTGAAGTTGTATAAGAGTGGGCTTAGGGGGTCCCATTGTCGCAAGCCCCTTTGAGGGCGGACTACTTGCGTTAGGAAGCCAGGGCCACGTACTGCCATTGTTGCAGATTCTGTGAGCAGCATTTCCCAGTTGATGAAGCGAGGGGGTAAGCGGAATTGATGGAGGCAGGCCCTGAGGTATTCCCAGTTTACTCTATCATAGACCTTCTGTTGGTCAAAGGATACAAGTGCTTCAGAGGCTGTGGACTGGCATGCATTAGCCACAGAGTGCACGTTGTCCAGAATTGACCTTCTGGGTATGAAACCAAATTTTTCTGGGGAGATGGTGGCAGATGCTACAATCCCTAAACGGTTAGCCATGATTTTAGTTAAATTTTTTGTATCCACGTTAGTTAAAGAATTGGGCGCCAGTTGGCTAAATCTAGCTTGTCCCCTTTCTTGAAGAGTGTGATGGTGAAGGCCTCATGTCCTCCTGGTAGGAGGCGCGTTTCCAACAGGCTTTGGTTAATGGAGGCAAGCAGTAGTGGGGATATATAACTGAAGTACTTTTTGTAGAAATCATATGGAATGCTATCTGGGTTTGGGCATTTCTGATTTGGTGCACCACGGATGGCTGTCCAGAGTTCATTCGGAGTAATCAAAAACATTATTTCTGGGTATCAGGAAATGGTGCAGATGTGGGTTTGGTCAAAAAATTTCGCCACTTTGGCCAGCTGAATTGGATCGGATTGGTACAACTTGGAGTAATACTTTTGTATTTTGATTGCCACTTTGGCTGGCGTACTGCGACGGAATCATCCATCATCTGCACCTGTGTGCATGCCACACTCTGGTGTGGTGCAAATCATTTTTAAAAAAATATGCGGTGCACTTGTCTCCCTTTGTAATGCATTTGGCCCTGTACTGAATACAAACCTGATGTTTGTGTTGCCTTTTGAGCGCGTTGAGGTGAGTGGCTGCCTCCGCCCAATTCTGGCCCCATGCAGGACTGTAGCCTGTGGCTGGGATGTTGGACTCCAGGTGTGCCAACTCTGCCAGAGCGCGCGAAATGACAGCTGATGTGGCTCATGAGCGTTGGGAGGAGAGGTGGCGAGAGTTGCGGATGGTATCCTTTTTAAAGGCTGACAATGTGGAAATTGGGTCCACGCAAAACGGTGTAACAAAATCTTTTGCCAAAGCTGCTGATTCCACCCAAGTGGAAAATCCTGGCGACGCAAGTTTGGGAGGGCAGAGTTTGCACCATTGTGGGGCCTTAGCCACTGTGACAGGTAAGTGGTAGGTTATCAAGACCAGCTGGTGGTTGGAGAATTCAATTTTTGTTGTTTGGAAGTGTGAAATGTGAGATTGAAGTTTTGCTGGCGTGAGGATAAGGTCAATGCGGGTCATGGACCTTAATTGGCCATTATGGACGTGGGGGCGCATCATGTATTTGAGCAGAAGGGCTTACCGCAGCAGCACATCTATTAACCCAAGGGTGGCCTTTAGAACGCGAAGTTCTATGTGTCCCTGGGGGCATGGGAGGTGGAAGGCCAACGGTCTGTGGGTGTGTTTAAACAACAGTTCATAGCGGTGACTATGAAAGGGTCTGGGGGTAACAGGAGGGATTTGATTGACAAGAAAAATTCCCGCCATTCTCTTGCACAGGTTGGGGCGTAGATGTTGATGATAGAATGTGCCACGTCGGACCATGAGAAAGTGACAACAAGGACTCAGCCATTGAGGAAGGATTCATCAATAAAAATTTAAAAAAAATTGTTTTTCCAAACTAGCACCCCACAGTGCTCTGACCAAAAGGATAGGGAAGGGAGGAGCATGGTTTTCCAAGCATCCTCAGAACCTCACGGACAGTGGGACTCCTGGATGGCCAGTGATATCCATGGGTAAATTTTTTTAAAAAACTCAGTTTCCTAGCCAGGGACATCGAGGCCTTGAGTCCAGCAATATTCAACATCCCTAAAGTGAAGGTTTCCCCCATCGCACCTTAGGTGCAAGGGGGTGGGCACCTGGGCCCTTAGCCTCCTCTAGATCCCCATGCGCCTTCACGGCAGTGCGGGTGTTTGCAGCAATGCTATCAGTAGTTTTGTTAGTTTTAGCAGAAAGGTTCGCGTTGGCTTTTGCCTTCACTTTTTGTTTCCCTGACGTTGAGCGAATTTTTTGTGGTGTGGATAAGTTCAGTGCACCAACGATTGGGTCAAAAAAATTTTTCAGGTAGGTTAGAAACTAAGTCAGTTTCAACCAGAGCTTGGTCACAAAGGTCGGGTGAGATTGAGTCACCCATCAGATCCTCAGATTGGTTGGCCCAATCAGCATGGGTTTTTCAATCTGATTGGTTGATGGATTCCCAAGTTGCTTCCGCAGCAAAGATTTTGATGTCCTCCTGGCGTTGTGAGTGTGGGATAGTGGAGGTGACTTTGGCCGCTTCCTTGGCCGCGGCCCTGTGGGCCTGTTTGCCTTCTTCTGCTCTTGAGGGGAGATAGGCTATACCAGTAGGTAGCAGCCTTGTGCTCCCCACGGGAAAGCCTCTTTGGTGCTTGTGGTTGGTTTGTAGTGCGCCTCTCCGCTGGCCATGGCCGCTGAGGGGTGCTCTTAAAATGTGACGCCCTCCTTGGTGGGGCATGCATCTGCCTTTATGGCTGAACGCGTCACAGTGGGTGCAGATGGGGGGCGCGCTGTCCACGGTTACCCAGAAAGGGTGGGTGGTATGCCCTCCAATATTAATAAAAAGTGGAGTGCGGGATCTAGGTTAGGTCCTTTGCAATTTCCTCAGTTGGGGTCAGAACTGCGATGGCTTTGCCGGTGCACAGGTTTAGCATCAGCATAAAGCGTTGCATCTTGAAATATTGTATTTCGCTTTAGACGGTGAGACCATGTTTCAGGTGTTGCTCCAAAATGTCACGTTTTACCGTAGCAGGCAAAAAGTCAAACTTGAGGAAAATTTGGTTGGATTTTGTCCATCTGGTGCATTTGGTTTTGATGACCCATTGCCCTTTGGGGAGGTTGATCACTATGCACACTGCAGCAGCCTTATCTGCTTCCTCCTTGTTTTTGAAACCTAGGTCCAGCCAACCATGTGACATGGAGTGAGGTGTGACATACACCGCGGTCAGGAAAAAAATGTGCACATCCCCACAAAATTTTTCCCATAAAGCTGTTTGTTTAATGTCCAGAAACACGCGGACTCCATATTCCACCGATGAAAGTGTCTGGGAGTGCGGCGTGTTGATGTACTGGTTGCATTGTGCTTGCCAAGTGAAGAGCTCTGGGGAAATAGTGACTGCCAGTTTTTTAAAAAAAATTCTATTTTGCCAGTTTCTCCGGGGCTTTTTTGAATGTTTGAGGCTGCAGGCCTACCACCTGCTCCTCTTACCTTACTTGCCCAACTGCTCCCTGACATGGGCGCAGACTAATCTCCTCTGTGAGATTATCAAACTAGATTCAGACTTGAATTGATTAGGTTGCAAAAGTGTTTGCAACGAGTGAGAAAAATCAACACACAGGAATATTTGAATTGCTAGTAAATCATCCATACCCTGCTGAAAAAGTCAAGGGGCATTGCACTACCCCTAAAGCAATTTGGTAGGTTGTAAAGGCCCTGTCCATAAAAATATCACATTTATCCTTTTTCTCTATAAGCAGCTCTATCTTCCAATATAAAGAAGTTAAATTCATACCTGAAAAGCATTGCGCACTGCCCAAGTGGTCTAGCACATCATAAATACATGGTGATGGATAGGTGCTACTTTGGTAATATGTTGAGCTTCCAATAAACAATTAAACTTGATCTGAACTATCCTTTTTCTTGATAATCAACACTGTGGGTGGCTTAGGAATCTTTTAGGACTAACATCTCATGTTGCACTAGCTTAGTAATTTTTTTACCAATGGCCTCTTTCGCCGCCTTTGAACGTTTAATAGAATGGATGCAAATTAAAAGATCTCAAGTATCAACATGAGGTAGCAAATCATTTCAAAAACTAATCAATGTTTTTTTTCACCTTAATCACTTACTTGAGCAAATTTGAAGTTTAAGTAAAAGTTTTACATAAAACAGTTTTTTGCCATTATACTCCTATCCTATGTCAACTCAATTGACGCATGCTGCCCCTATGTGGGGTGGCAGTGCACCGCTTCCTGACTTCTATTGGACGCCGCTGAAAATGGGACCAAGTTGGCCCAACTAGCCCCATGACTACTTTCAAGTCACTACATCCACCTCAGGACCAAGCCTACCACCATACATACTCCCAGGAGGTGCTTAGAAGCTTCCTTCTTCTCCCTTGGAGCAAACTGCTTTCTGTATTCAGGTCAAGTGTCAGTATCCCTACCCAAATTGGAGATTTGGATGAATCAGATGATAGGATTTGAACCCAAACCATAAAAATAACTGAAACCATTATTGGAGATAGCCCCAACGTAATTCAGCCCTCTAGTATCAGGGACAATCCCCAACTAATTTCAAGCCCTCATTTTGGGGTTCAAAGCTGATCTATATGGTGAATGAATCCCACTTTAAAATGAGAATAGATCTTAGCTTAGTATGATTGGAGATTGACCAAGAAAAACTCCCATATAACAATTTTTTCTTAGCAAATTATTTTACATTCACTATTTTACCCATTTTAAGTTAAAAATTGGCCTAGCTCTATTTTAATTAAGACGAAATAAAGATTGAGGATTATGACTTCAGGGACGTTAAAGTGATTAAAGAATTAACATCCAAGGAAAGCATATAACATAAAATCCTTGCATCCAGGAACTTTTTGTTTCCTGGCATATAAATATAATGGGACAGGTGGTTTAAACCCTTTACAGCTGTTGATTTAATAAAACCACACATAATATATCTAGAATATGATCAAATTAGAATAAAGCTGCTTGAATTATATCTATACCCTTCCGTGCTCATTCCTTTGGTCTAAACCCTTTATTCCAACAAAACTGGTGCTCCTTACCAGGTTTACCCTAAGTTCACAGTGCAACTATTGTTATAATGAACAATAATAAATCTGCGTCAGATTTCTCTTTAAATCAGGAACGCCTTAAATTCTTGTAAAAGTTACTCGCTATGATGTGCGGGATGGAGCGAATAATTCTTGCTCTTGAGTAACACAAACTTGAACTTTGAGATAAAGCTATCAAGCTCAAAAGCGAGGGTTGGTAGTTAACCCCTCTTATCACCACAAAATTGGCCCTTTGTGCCGCCCATGATTGAGTAGACCTTCATAATTAAAGATTTTAACGCCTTACAAAATAAAGTGGAAGCCCTCCATCCTTATGAAACTTCCAGCAATATCAGTTCCTCTTTAGGTGAAAACGTTCCCCAATGTCAATTCATATCATTTGGACATTAACCACATTTGGCACATCCAAACTTTATTCAAAGAGAAGTACGTCCTAGGCGTTGAGAGCATATTCTCATTCCTATTTTTCTATGAAAGTGCTATGGAGGAAGCCATTGACACCCAACAGTTTAAACACTTAACTAACTGTCTTAGTCACATAGCTCATAACATTAAGTACCTCGCCTATTGCATTGCCGGACTTGGGATGACTTAAAGATGTCCTTAAGTTGGGAATTTGGGGACTAATTAACTTTAACCAACCAAAAGCAAACTTTATATGGGCATAAGCATTAATAGGGGAGAAACTGTCACAGTTCACTCACCATTTTTACCTTAAGGCTCAAACGTTTTTTGCCAGAAAATGTCTTACTTTAGATGATGCTATTACTGCATCTTTTTCAGTGTTTAAAAATATTCTAAAATTCTACTTTATCTTAAAGTGGTTAAGTCTAACTGGAAGATTCTCCTCCATATCAAAGAAGACATTTTGGAGATTCTGATCGATCTATTCAAACCCACTGGGCTCCATGTTTTGATAATAATAAGCCTCGGCCCAAAGTGCTACCAGTTACACCTCCCAAGTCGCCTACCACTAAATTATCCTGCACTTTTTGCAAGATAAACAACCATTCTGTTGACACTTGTTGCATCTTATAACCTAGATCGGCAAAAGATCAGTCAGTATAGGGCAGGAGGTCCCTATGCTGATGACAATCATGTGCCTCAGGACCCTTGTACTAGCTCAAGTTCTATGCCCATCCCCTCATGATGCTTTGTGTTAGTGGCACCTGTAGAAGTCAAAGTACCCCTTTTCTATTTTTAAGGAAATGAAGATCTTCACTTTTCTTATTTTTTATGCTGGTCAGTTACCCGAACAGATTTAGAAGGTCAGTTCTTCTATGGAAAGCCAAGCACTGGAAGATAAAACCTTAAGATGCATTGAACAACCCTGAACTTAGCCATGGCAAAATACTACAATTTCTTTGCTACAAATCTTTTATTTAATCAAGCAAGCTGACCAGTGGACAAACAGTACTGAAACTGAAACCCCAAAACTAAACCGACCAAAAAACATGAACTGACCTTTCTTATCAAGCAGCGAGACACAAAAGATGTGAGAGAAATAACCTATCAGGTGGCACAGTGGCGAGCCGCTTATCCCTCCATGGCAGAGGGGGAGGGGGGATCAGGCGGATCATCATCAGGATCAGCATTTTAAAGGCAATCAATTCTGAGAGCAAGGGGTTGAGGCATCCACAGGATGAGGGTTGAGGTGCAGTAGATAGTTGTGAGATTGACAATTTGGGCCTGGATCAAAGCCTCTATAAGTTCGTCAACATGATGTTCAGCCTGGATATGGGTGTTGGGAAGTTGCTCTAAATTCGCAATATTGGCTCTGGTGATGTTTGGACGAGGATAAATCTTCCAGTTCAGCAACGTTTTTGACGGCAGTGGTGGCAGTTTCAGAGGCGTTGGATTTTCTCTTGTGCAGTAGGAAGAAAATCTTAGGGGAACAAGGGGGGATGCAGCCCTTTTTTAATTATGTGACAGATTTTGACACATCTCTGAGAAAACGATAATTTTTGGGTGAGGCCACCATGGCCTTAGCAAGCTGGTGGTCAGTTTGGAAAGGAGTAGCATTGGGTTTGGAGACATATTGTTTGGGCGGGAGTGGGGCATCAAAGTCTAAATTCATAAAAGTTAGTAAATGATTGATTTAGCCAAAAGTGGGACTATTTCATATGATTCAGACAATTCATCTAATAAAGTCCCAAGGGATTTTGTTTGATTCAGTAATATTGGTGATAGGTTTCTATGGTTGGGTAAGTTTTGGGGTAGGAGCTTTTTTGATTGAACATGGGTCCAAACCTGCTCCTGATTAGTTGACATGGGTGTAAATTGGCCAGTTGGATTTGGCCAGCTTGAATTTGGGTTGCTCAATTTT
>JAKSZP010002368.1:0-13248 GCA_022478985.1 Massospora cicadina | reverse complement strand
ACCATGTTTGCACACAATACAGACTCCACAGCAGCACAGGCCACTCTCTGTTATGACTTCTGTATGGTAGACAGCCCTCTCTGGCTCCATTATTATATTCAGTACTCAGTCTAACTGAAGCAATTAACCCAAATAATTGTGTTGAGCAACTAGAGAAGGCCTTAATCAAGTTGCAATCTGAAGCCTATCAAAATTGCAATGTGCTGAAAAACTAGTCAGAAGAGCTACGACAACATTAAACAAGCTATGGTGACTAAGTTCAAGAAAAGAGACTTAGTAGTATATTGCAACACTCATAGCGCAGGCCATGTGCACAAGCTGGCTTCGCTTTAGAAAGGTCTGTTTATTATATTAGAGAAATCAACTGAGGACATATATACCATTAAGGATCAAGGTGGCTGGGTTGTGAATAGAGTACATGCTAAGTTCCTTTGTTTATATTATAAAGAATAATAATAATACAAAGAAAAAAAGAAAATATAATATATATATATTAAAAATAATAAAAAGTCAGAATATAATTGAAAAACTCAAATTTTAATTCAGAGATTTGATGCCTTATCAGCACTGGAACCAGGTAACCATTCTTCAGTAGGGGGAGGAGAGTGAAATTGAAGCTAAGGGGGCCAGTTCAAGTTTGCCAGAGATTGCTGAAGCTGCAGCAGGCACAGAACCTAGGAAACGAAGGCAGTACGCCTGAACTAACTGTAGCATGCAGCATGGAATTGTGGGGTTTAATAAGGAAGGTTTATCCAGGGCCAAAGGCCTTTGATGTAGCATCCTATACTGAATGTCAAGAAAAATTGGATGTTGTGACCAAGAGAAAAAGAATGCCCTCCGCTTTTATACAGTCAAGGAGGGGGAAGTGTTGAATGGTTGAATGGATCTAAATCATTAGTAATTATAAATCAAAAATATCCTAAGTATATCCGAACTTGGGATTTGTGGCCTAGCAATTTCACTTAATAATACTCATTTATGATGACACAGGATTGAGGGCTTTTTTTAGTTAGGTCAGACTTAAAATTAAGTATTAAATTAATGACTTGGGCACGTGGGCTTTGTTGGTTTAATAGAAAGTAGTTTTTAATATCAATCAAGTTATTGAACAAATTAATTAATTAATAAAGCGGTATAAATCGCCTTGGTATGTGCTGCCAATTGCTTGAGAAATAGAATTGGTTCAGCTATTTGTAAACGTTTCTGAAACGCTGTCTTGAGAATATTGACAAAAATTACACTGACCCTGAGGCTGTGCAAGATGCCCTGAGTTGAAGGATTGTAGACCCTCAAACGAATATTTACATGTTCCTCTGGTCAAGCACCATTGAAAATGAGACGTCATGGATAAGATGTGGTGAACATCAAACCCTATAAATTATCTCCAAGTTGATACTAATAATTATATTCAACTATTACCACAAGTTCATAGTTTAACTTATAAGCTTTTTGTGTCTAATACTCTACATTGTATTAAGTCAAGAATTCACTTAAGATCAGTAAAATTAGGGCAGCGTGCCATCCTCCAATTAATGACAGGAGAATATAACTTTGAAGTGCTATTATCAAGGAGTTAATTTGAACTATAGTCGCCATATTGTTTATTGTCGCCATACAATAGACGTTTGAAACTCCACCATACTTCAGAAGAAGAACCAGCCATCCGAAGTAGACCAAAAATTCAACAATGACCACCAGATCAAAGATCCAGAGAACCCTGATTTTTATGCTACATCAACAGTCACCTAATGAGGAATTCAGCAGAATCTCCTAGTTCCTTAACAATGTGGTAATCCTGCTAGGGAACCTGTAAACTCCTTCCAGAGCCAGGCTGTAACCCTGAGTTTGATGAGGCTCTACACCAGGAAAACTCTAGAGAAATTTGAGAATGGTCTAATAGATGAATGATTAGAAATCTATACCTCCTAGGGGATGACTATGATGTGATTGAATGTCAATGACTCTGTGAGGTGCCCAGCCCTCTAATAGGTGTGACATGGAGGTGGCACAGTGCCAACCATCTATTTGACACCTGGGGTGAATGACAGAAGTGCACCCACATCAAGTTTCAGGTATCAACTACATTACTATAAGAGAAGTTCTGCCACATATGCCTGAAAGAATATAATGACATTAATCATTTCTGGACAAATTCAAAGATCAACTTGTACTATGGAACTAGTCCAGTACCTAATTCAGGGAAACTGGAGCGCAGGAGGTCGCTGAAGGGAAAGACACAGGCCAAAGGTGATACAACAAGGCCAAGTGACCCAATAAAACGAAGAGACATCCTAAACTGTCAGTATTATGTTTCCATATAAATCTTTGGAGCAAGGTGCACACCAAACTGACCACAACCATAAGGAACAAGAGGCTCTGGGAGCTGGGAAGGATGGCGTAAAATCTAGGGCAAAGGCCAAAAAATAGGAGGAGGAGCTGGCGGAATAGGTGGCAGAGTGGGTGGAGGTCTCGCATACCGCAGTGGGTGCAAACCAGAGCGGAAAACAATCTCCAGCCATCACAGAATTTTGGAGAGGTATATTTTTTGTTAGAGAAACCAAAAATTATACAGGAAACTGGGTAAAAATTTCTATACTTTATTAGGGTGATCAGAATATCTAAGAAAAGCAAATCCTTTCCCATCTTGGGACTTAATTTATAGGGGGTTACTTCACAAAGATTTCAAATGGTTATTGAAATCTGATATGAGCTACAAATTCTTCATAATTCATAATTCATCAAAATCAAAATTTAGAAGTTTGGCCAGATTTTATAACCTCATATTTTGTAATTTTCTAGGTGTTAAGTTCGAAACCCACCTGGTTTTTCGCCTCAAATAAGCCATTTTCTCAGCCCTGACTGGCAAAGCCAAAACTGTTTTTAATGACCTTAGAAAGGTCATCACCTTTAGGAGTTCTGTTCTCTGACCCAAGGGCTTGTTGGACTTGGCTTTAGAATGGCGGTTGATTCCAGGGAATATGTCACTAGCTTTGACATAACCCTCCACTCTTGGACGGGGTTCTACACCACCTGAGGGGACTTTGGCCAAGGCGAAGTTCTTGTGGGGAGTAGGTAGCTTCATGGAAGCTAAAGAGGCTTGGGTGGCAGGACCTGCGGCATCTGGGAATCTAGAGTGAAAGTCATGAATTAGGTCCTGAGCATTGGTCATGTCCTGATAAGATACCCAGCTGTTTTCTGTCTCACCATATTCTTTCCAGGACACCAAATATTGCAGGCAGTATCGGGATAGGCGAGAAGCAAGAACGGCATCAATCTCATATTGGGGCTCACCATCCACTATGTCAGGATCTGGGAGAGTTGGCATGGGACCATTGAAGGGGGTCAGGAGGCATTCATGTAAATTACTGAACACTTTGATTGAGGGGGTAAGTCAACCTGGTAAGCTGATGGGCCAACTTTTTTTGAGTAACTTGAAGGGGCCAACACGCTTGGAACTTAACTTGCGGCAGGGTTGCGTCAGGTGGAGATCCTTGACGTTGACCATGACCAAGTCACCAGGCTTATACTCAGGTACTTCATGGCACTTTCAATCAGCATATGTTTTGTAGATCATCACAGCATCAACGAGATGGTCCTTCACTGCCTGATATATGTCCCTGAGCTCTTTAGCGCGCTCATCAGCAGCAACTACGGTGGACTCAATCTGCGGACTTAGGTTGAAGCTGGGGCTTTAACCAAAGTTTGTAAAGAAGGGGGAAGTGCCTGTAGAGGCATGGGTAAGGTTATTATAAGCGACTTGCGCCAGTGGGAGGTTAGAGGGCCACTTGTTCTGTTAAGCATTGGAGTAACTACGCAAGGTTTCTCCAAACCCTGGTTCACCATCTTTGTATGTCCATCTGACTGGGGGTGGAAAGATGTGGAGCGGCAGGGGCAGATGCTGAGGATGAAAAGAAGGGCTCTCCAGAACTGAGTGGTGAATTGTGGGCCCCAATCACTGATAATCTCCTTAGGGAGACCATATAAGCAAAAGATGTGATCTACAAAGAGGCGGGATGTTTCAACATAAGTAATGGTGGTGTTGCAGGGGATGAAGTGGGCCATCTTTGTGAAACGGTCCACCACAACCATTACTGCATCATAACCCTGAGACAATGGAAGTTTCACAATAAAATCAACAGACACTGATGTCCAAGGGCCCTCAGCAGCTTGGAGGGGAACAAGAAATCCAGCACTCTTCAGGTGGCTCAGCTTTGACTGGTTACACGTCTAGAAGGACTTCGTGAATTTTACCACATCTGTGGCAATACCCTTCCAACTGTAGGAGCGACGGACCAGCTCAAGCGTCTTGTCCTTGCCAGGGTGGCCAGAAGTTGGAGGGTCAAGAGCCTCACGGATCACTTCCTCACGCAGGGGTCCAGGAGGTACCCATTACTTGCCCTGATGGAGGATGACACCATCCATCAACTGTTAGCCTTTGTCCAGGAATTCGATATTTCTATGGAAGGCCTGCTTAATCTTATCATAGTCAGCTGACAGAGGTGGGACAACCTAACATAGGCAGAGGTGTCAGCGTCCCTTCCAAAGGTTCCATCATAAGCAGAGTGGGGGTTGATCAGTGGGCTCTCCTTCTCCTGTTCAGGCTTAATTAACACCTGGGTATTGTGGGCTGTCAACTAGTGCTGGGCCAGGGGCTAGGGCAGGGTTCCGGGATAGAGCATCAGGTAGCATGTTCTGGGTGCCCTTAATGAAGTCGTACTGGAAGTCAAGCACTGACAGGATTTCTAACCACTAGGACTGGCGAGGGGATAGCTTCTGGGGGGGGCGCAGTAGTACATCAATGCCTTGTGGTCAGTACGGACAGTAAATGACCACTTAGACCCATGCAAATGGTAGCGCCAGTGTAGTACTGCCTCAACAACTGCATGGAGTCCCTTATCATATATTGCATAGTTGAGCTGCGACAGGGTCATTTTCTTAGAAAAGTAAGCAACTGGACGTTCCACTCCATCCTCCCCCTCTTGTAGCAGAGCAGCTCCCGCCGCAAAGTTCGAAGCATCAGTGGCAACAATAGAGGGGTGACTGTGGTCTTCATGTGCCAAAAATAGGCTGGAGAAAAGTATGGACTTGACGGCGTGTAATGCGGCGTTTCATTCATTGGTCCAACTGAAAACTTCTCCCTGAAGTGATGTAGAGAGGGGCGGCAACTTCTGAGCGCAGGGGGTGAACTTCTTGAGGAAGTTACATATTATAAGGAAGCTGCGTAGCTCCGTGAGAGATGAAGGGGTAACCCAATAATGGATATCTGCTTCCTTATCTGGGGCAATTATTTGTCCATGTGAGAAGAACATGTTTCCAAAAAATCAACCTTAGGTTGGAAGAACTCACACTTGCTAGCCTTAATTGTAAGTTTTGCCTGTAAAAGTCTCTCATGACAGACACAAGGTGGCGGGCGTGAGATTCTGCATCTGGGGAGAATACCATTATGTCGTCCATGTATGCAATCACGCAAGTACCCATAAGGTCTTCTAAAACAGCATCAATGAGCCTCTGAAAGCAGGCGGGAGCGTTCTTAAAACCAAACGGCATAAACCTGAACTGGTAGATACCTTTCCTAGTACAAAAAGCGGTCAACCACTCCTGGCCTTTTTTAGTGCTGATCTGGTTGAAAGTGTTGAGGCAGTCAAGCTTGCTGAACACCCTAGCCTTCTCCACGTAGCGGGCAACCTGTTGCTCCAGAGGGAGCAGATGGGGGTCAGGCACTGTTACATTGTTCAGATTGCCATAATCAACGAAGGGACGAAGTGAGCCATCAGACTTCTCTACAAACAGGAGGGGGAGCACATAGGTAAGGATTTATTAAAGATCTGACCCTTAGAGAGCATGTCGTCTACCTAAGCGTCCAAGGCAGCCTCCTTTCTCAGGGACAAGGGGTAAATTGGAGAGGATATCTTGATGAGGTCCACGGTCAACTTAAACTCAAAGTCAAACTTTGTGCTCTTGGAGTGGGCGGGCCTTTGTGGGATCAAAAAGATCAGCATATCCACGGATGCATTCTGGCAGAGTAAGTGTTGAGTTCAGTTTGTAATAGGTTGAATAGAGGCTAGACCCACCTTAAGAGAGGGGCCCCTCCTTCTGGGGAGTACCATGGCGCTCTCATCTAAGCAAGGGATAGTAACCGTGACTCCACCAGGAAATTATGCGTGCATGGTAGAGTCCAGGAGGTTAGTGGCAATGTCAAATTTTGTGACACCAGCCAACCAAAAATAACAGGGTATAGGAGGTTCTTTATCAAGGAGAAGCTCTCAACAAAGTAACCATCGCCTGAAATGAAAGAACCAGGTGTTAACACATGATAACTTGGAATAGTTTAGGATGCACTGCACTTCACAAACTGACCAACTTCCAGGGGCAGCTACAGAGCCTCTGCCAACTCTTGGCGGATAAAGTTTTAAGTTGTACCAGTGTCCACCAAAGCGAGTGCTTGAAAGCTCTTCCCTGCATAAGAAAAAGTAGCCATAAACAAGAAGTAAGCAGAGGAGGGTTTAATTACCTCAGAGCCAAGGGAGGACAGGTCGGCTCCAAGCCCAGAGGGCAGCGTATAGTTGGGCGTATCCCATGGAAAGTTTACCCTGTATGACTTCACATTGCCAGTAAGTTGTCCACGGAACTTAAATGGTGCGGGGTAGCTTAATGCTCTATGTTCAGCAGAAGAAAGATATTTATCACGTGAGACTAAACCAGTCAGGAAAGTCAAGCTTTTGGTGGGGTCAGCCACAGCTAGCTCTTCTTCAATAATCCTCTTATGGATCTCTAATCATTTCTGGATGGAGTTTGCCACAAGAGGTGACTCTGGAGTGATAGGAAAGAGTTGTTCAATTGGGCCGACTAAGACAGGTTGGACAGAAGGCATAGGTTCCAAACTGGTAACAGCAGGTCAATGGCTAGGAGGAAGTGAATGCTCTGAATCAAATGGGTTAGACTTACTAACACCCACTACATTTGAGGACAAAAGTGAGGGGCACTTCATGGAGCGCGGCGGTGCAGAGCCAGAAGTGAGGGGACCCCCACCTATGACGGAGGTTTTAGTCTCATCTTCCAGAGAGCTAAATGCTGGTTACAAGCGGTACTGGGAGAGTACGGAAGTAGGGCATTCTAGAATCAGGTTGGAAGTGTCCATAACGGCCAGTGTCTCGCTGGATATGTTACCACCTGATTGGAAACATGTTGGCGCCCCATAGTGATAAAGTTGTCAAGTTCTAGGATCTGAAGTTCAGCGGTACAATTAAGCTTGGTGGCACAGAGGCTGATAGACAACAGGGATGCAAGGATGGAGCACGTCCCAGATAAGGAGGGGGAGGGTTATCCCATATGCCAAAGGAAACACCAGTATTATCTAGTGAATTGCGGAGAAAGGCCATTTTCAACTGTTCAAGAGATTCCAACCTTGATGCTCGCTTTTAAAACAGGTGCAAGTATTGAGCTGTAGTGAGGTCTCCTTGGGACAAGTGTACAAAGGAGTTATAGTCCTCAAAGGTAGCAGGGGGATACTCTCATGGCTTGACAAAGGTTTCCAATGCTTGGAGAGATTCTGGGAGGGATCTATTATTCTCACCCGTGGAGAGTAACCATTGGTGAGCTCCCTATAAAATATCACGGAGCAGCAGCTGGAGAAGAAGGACGTCAGCTAAGTCCTTGCCTTGAGACTTCTGGCGGGCCCTAAAGCTGGACAACGTGTTGAAGTTTTCATTTTTAAAATTTGGAATCACGTGAATAGTGAAGTGATACTGGTAGTGGCAGGTACTGACCACTTTATGAGCATCTTGAGTGTGGGGAGCCGCGCAATACCATCATCACACCCTTTGAGAAAGGTAACAATCATAGCCAGAAGGGATACAAAAGTACCAGCCCAGTGGACATCTTCAACGGGTGACGACTCCAAGAGGGATTGGGCTAACTCTAGCCACCCAACAGTAGAAGAAACTTACAAAAAAATCCAGGCTTTTCTCAGATAATGTCAGGGAAACTGGAGCGCAGGAGGTCGCTTAAGGGAAATACACAGGCCAAAGGCGATATAACAAGTCCAAGTGACCCAAAAAAATGAAGAGACGTCCTAAACGGTCAATATTTTTTTTCCATATAAATCTTTGGAGCAAAACGCACACCAAACCAGACACAACCATCAGGGACAAGAGGCCCTGGGAGCTGGGAATGATGGCGTAAAGTCTAGGGGCAAAGGCCAGAAAAATAGGAGGAGGAGGAGCTGGCGGAATAGGTGGCAGAGTGAGTGGAGGGCTCGCATACAGCAGTGGGTGCAAACCAGAGCGGAAAACAAACTCCAGACATCACAGAATTTTGGAGAGGTATATTTTTTTGTTGAATAAAAAAAACTATACAGGAAACTAGCCCAAAAATTTCTAGACTTTATTAGGGTGATCAGAATATATGAAAAAATCAAAACCTTTCTCATCTTTGACTTAATTTATAGGGGGTTGCTTCACGAAGATTTAAAATGGTATTTAAAATCTGATATGAGCTACAAATTCGTCGTTCTTCAACAAAATCAACCTTTTCAAATTTGGCCAGATTTTGAAACCTCATATTTTGTAATTTTTTACGTGTAAAGTCCGAAACCCACCTGGTTTTTCGCCTCAAATAAGCCATTTTCTCAGCCCTGACTGGAAAAGCCAAAACCCATTTTTTGTCAAAGACATTAGAAAGGTCATCACCTTTAGGAGTTCTGGTCTCTGACCAAAGGGCTTGTTGGACTTGGCTTTAGAATGGCGGTCAATTCCAGGGAATATGTCACTAGCTGTGACACCTAATGCTGCAACAATATAGACTAACAGTTATTGAAATGGCTTATCAATGTATTAGAATCATACCTAAACACTGTCCTTGTCATCTAACTTTCATATTCTGGCTATGTCATTGAAGTCTGCTTCCAATATGCTCACCTAGCGAGCCACCAGCCAAAAAACCAACTGCCAGAAAGCCTGAGATAGAGGAGGAAGAACCTGAGGGTGAAGCTAACACAAAGTTCCATCAGATTAGCCCTCTCTCTGAGAAAACCACACAGATAAACACCCTCTCAGAGCAAGTGCAACAGCACACTAAGCTAGTACAAGGATAACCTCCACAAAACAACCTTCACTGGCAATAATTGTAATAAGCCTGGACATCATTTCAGGAAGTGCCAGAACCACTGCTGAAAGTGTAAAGTGGTCCATCTAGATGGAAGTTGTACTGCCATATTTAGTTGAAGAAATCATGACACACCTCTAGCTCCTGGTCAAGAAAATTTTGCCCAGTCTGTATCCTATCAATACCTTAATCTACTGCCAATGCCCTATGGGGAGCTATTGGGACCTTATCCGCTATATCAATATCCATATACAGCTCCACTACCAATAACTACTATGGGATAGGGGCGATGCCCTACTAGAACTTCTATGCTGGGCTACCAAGAGGATAGTCTCAGCAACCCCTTTGGAAGATTAAGTACACATCAGCATATCTTGAAACAGTATAAGCCCAAAATCTCCTCCTGGCATAAATGTATGCTGCTAAAGATTTAAAACTAGAAGAATTAGCTAGACAAAATAAATATAACCCAACTAATAGAGCCAAAAGTGATGACTTTATAACCAGAGAGAAGAAGGAACCTGATGAAACATATGGTATACTTATAGAAGAGTATGATGAGCCAAGAAGAAAACATGATGATAGATCTCTCTACCTGAATTTTCCAAGCAGGCTATATAAAACCTGCAGTCCCAGCTACCCAAGTAATAAAACAGTTGTCCCTACAGAAACCTATCCAGTAGTGAAGAAAACAACTGCCACAAAATTTTGAGTAGCACAATAACCTACAACTCCAGTTTCTAACACAGCACCATACCAAAATAAAGAGGTATTGGCTACAAAGATTTTAGAAAACAATTATCCCTTTACCACTTAGAGACTTATGCAAGTCCATCCCTGCACTACGTCAAGACCTCTATCAAGCCATTGATCTTACCCAGCTTTGAAATAGAGGCCCAAAACAGAAATCCCTACTCACCAACACAGGAATACTCTGCACCATAAGGTCCCTCTTTGGATATTTGGTGACTATCTTCCTTGACACAGGATCCTCAGAGAATATTGTGATCAAGAAATTCAATCTGGACATTGGATATGAGGACACCTTTCAGAGTGAAATAGTTTTCCTGATAGCTTGAGGGACTCAACAAGCTTTTTGTGGTCAAGTATTTGACCTCCCTGTAGAGATATTGAGCAGTCTGCTACATTGATGCAGTAGTTCTTGATCACAACCACTTCCAGTTATTATTTTCCCAACAGGACCTAAAGGAGTTTGAAATACATACTAACTTTAAATCAGTTTAATGGCTTATTCAAAAAGAGAATGAATGAAACCCTTGACTATTACATATTCCAACCTAGAGAGGCCAACTAACACCCCTGCACAACTGTCTACCTATTAGTGTGATGAGTTGACATAAAAATTATTGCCCTAACCCATTTAGAGGATCAGCATAAGGAAGGATTATCACTATGCCCCAGCCAATTTAAGATGCGTTTCTACCATGATGGTGATGTGTTCCCCTTTCAACCTTGGGCTCACACCATATTGATGTTGGTGACGCTAAAGCTGTTGTCAGACAACCCTCTCGCCTGCCTCAAGCTCAAGGAAAGTTTGTCAAAGCAGAAATCAAGAAGGGGCTGTCCAGCGGCCAAATTGCACCTCTCAATCGCCATAGGCATTCCCTATTGTAGTTGTCCCAAAAAAGAATGAAGAACTCTTCCTGTTCATTGACTACATTTATTATAACCAAATAACCAATAAAAACGCGTAAATAATCCCACTAATCACAGATATTTTTGATGGTAGAGGAAGTGCGCAATATTTTACTAATATCAATTTATTTTCTGTATACTATCAACTGGCAATGGAGAAAGAATCTATTCCAAAAATGGCGTTCATCACCAAATTTGGATGTTTGAATATACTTAAATGCCTTTTGGACTTACTGGAGCTCCTAGAGCATTTTTAAAAGGTTTTGGAAGAAATGTTTCATGGATTGACAGATTTTTGTGTCACTGTCTTAAAGTATGATATTACTATCTTTTCCGCTAATTTTAATCAGCACTTGCAGGACCTAAGAGCAGTACTCCATCAGATTAAGGAGGCAAACCTTAGCATTAATGAGTATAAGCTGATAATCTGCATTAGAGAGATGAAGCTGCTAGGACACATTATCTCACCAGAAAAGATACACACTGACTCCTCTAAGGTAGAAGCCATTTCCACATGGCCCATCCCAAACAAACTAGCTGAATCCTGAGTTTCCTGGGAACCGTCAACTATTATCATGCTTTATTCCAAACTTCAGTAAAATAGCTGCCCCATTGTACTGAATCCAGAAGAAGGAAACCCCTTGCGACTTCACTAATGCTGTGCAACAGAGTTCTTTCAGCCTGAGAAATGAATTAGTTCAATCTCCCATCCTGGTCTTCACCAACTTTAAAGAAGAATTTCAGGTGTTCACAGATGCCAGTGATTCTTTCACTGGTACTATGCTCACACAGTTACGAGGAAATAAATACCTATCTATCAAATTCATCTATAAGAAAGTTTCCCAGTGGAGTACAACTAATCAACGTATGAGAAACAGGTTCTGGTGGTGATGTTTGCCCTTCATAAATCTTGTTATCATTTGTTGGACTGACAGGTCACAGTATCCACTGAAAACTCAGTGGTGAGTTTTTTCTAACCACTCTTAAACCAAACAGACGTTGAGTATGCTGGAGATATGAGCTAATAGGGTTTGACTTGAAATCTATGCACCTTCCTGGACGGCTCAATGCATTAAGGTAGGTTACCACGAATTTACAACAACCCAGAGGGACCAAAAATAATCCATATGGTGGAGTTCGATCTTGAGAGGGAGCTACTACAGATATGGAAGTTCCTGGAAGATTTTCAAGTGCCAAGAAATATCCAGGATACCTTCATATAAAAACGTTGTTCAAAATTCTGCTCTTTAAAGGTCATTTTTATGCACTCCAAAGGATCAGTGGCCAAGTTGGTTTCAAGAAAACAATGCTCACAGTGGATGAAAGAGGCTATGATGACACTGGACATTTTAAAGCACAAGCCATCTGGCTGAGACTCTTTGCTTTATACTGGTGGCCAGACGCCTACACTGAAGTCAATAACTATGTAGCCACATGCCATGTCTGCTTCGTCTTTGCTAAATCGCCAAATTCTAGAAACCCTTAGAACATATATCATCGCCTGGACTATTTGAGATTTAGTACTCAACTTTATGAGACCTTTAAAAGTTTCACCTGAAAGATCAATATATATTTTTTGTAGCCACTAAATATTTCAGCCATTTTCCTGTCACCAAAGAAGTTTCCCAAGCCAATGCAACCACCACATCCAAGTTTATATATGAAGTGATATTTACTATCTATCTTTCCGCTCAGTGTAACTTTCTGAGCCAAAATACACAAATTTATAAAACAAATTGAATTTGCCCGTAGTAGTTTTGCTCTGATGTCATTGGATTTTCCACTGGCTGCTCCAGCATGTAGCAGCGGCAAAATCCCCCCGCCATTTTCCGTCCAGCAGGAAAACGCGCCAGGACTGGTTCACCCAGTCATTTCAAACCTATGGGCCAATTTGTTCTTCCCAAGAACCTGGACGCCCACCTTGCTCATACCCAAGTGGCACCACGCTGCCCCTAGTGCTCTCCCAGAGCAACATGCGCTACAGCCTAAGGGCAAATATGGGAAACTATTCCCATACCCTGACCAAGCCATTGTCAAATGGCTCAGGGGGTTTTCATATCACCACTTTTATTGACTTCTGCCCCCCTAAGGGGTATTTGATCCAGCTTCACCCAAAGCTGACGCTGCCACCAGCAACTGTGCCCCCGGTATTCCAGGGCACCCCCTTTTCCCCCCAACTTAAACTCAGCCCAAGTGGAAACCCCTTTGGTGGTTCAGTTTGTTTTGCCCACCCACCTCCCCCAGAAGTTCTCCATCAGGAGGAACAGTTTGGCAGCCTATGGCTCCAACCCATCTTACAATTTGTGGTCCCAAATGGGGCCACACGACTTGCTGGGGCCCCGGCATATGCCAGATAAGCCCTGAATTTAATAAAATAGCGGTTCAATTCTGCCACACATCGTTATTCCCTCAGCACCTGACCATCCATTTTGGGCCCGGCAAGGGTGGGCGGATATCTGTCCATCATGTTTTAGAGACCACTTTAAACGC
>JAKSZP010002367.1:0-13312 GCA_022478985.1 Massospora cicadina | reverse complement strand
CTTCTTCAGAGGCTTCAGGTGTGACAACCTTACTTTGGGAGCGAGTTACCACATGTACATTTGAGGAATCTTCATTCAATACTAAAATAGAATCATTTTCATTGTTAAACAAGGCCCCGTGACCATCATTTGCTTGTCAATCAGGTGGGACTGGTGTTGCAGGCACAATAGAGCATCCCGCATCTATTGTGCTTGTTCTTTTCCCTCCTCCTGCACGGTATTGGGAAGGACTATATTGACATTTTGCTGATGGCATCGGGAAGCATAGTGACCTTTACAATTGCAATTAAAGAAAGTAATTTCACTCACTGGCCATGAGGTGTTAATCTTCTAATTGGTTTCAAAGGACTTTCCAGCAAAGGCAGTGGTTCCCAATCTTTAACCAGTATTAGGAGGGCCATAATTTTTTGAGCATCTGCGTAAATAGTCAACCAATTCAGATGTCACAAGGTTTTTCATGAAAGCAGGCAATAGAGTGTTTGATAGATTAGGTAAGGTTCCATTGCATGCTCTAGTGCTATCTTGGCATCAAAATTAACCATAGCCTGCGCGCCTAAGAGAACTTGAGCTTAACAATAGAATTGATCCACAAATTTGTCAATTGCTTCATCTTTTTAAAGCTGATGTTCATAACTTGGTGTTGGGATTTTTGCCCATATTCTCAGCCTGCTAGATTACCTGGTATCGCTAGGGGAAAATTCCCCAAGGAGAAAGTGAATTGGAAATCAGTTGACCCAAATTTTGGAGGAACTATGTTCAGGATTTTAGGATATTTATCTGGTTGTATCCATTGGGGATCAATCCGGATGAATACCTAATATCACATCAGGTGGAGTGGCCAACAAAATAAGGGCATCTGATAGTAACTAACTATCAGGTGTACCAATTGGGAGTGGTCAGGTTTTATCACCGACTGATTTGGAATGTTTAATGAGTTGCAAGGTGAGTGATGCCACCTGCAACTAGTGAATTGATTGGTTGCTAGCCAATTATGGATAATTCTCTTGGATTGAGAGGAAAACATTAATGATACATTTCTGACTCTTTTGTTTAGGGTCTCGAGGATGTCTAACGTCATAATCCTAGTCAGGATGGGGAAGACCATCGCTGCTGAGATGAGGAAGGGTGATTCAATGGCAACGGCTGCCATTTCATCGAAAGAGGTGTCAACTGAGGGTTAGATAGCAGAATCCCCTATAAATTCCCTAAGATTCATTATAATAAAGGATATAGATAAAAACAGATAAAAATCAACACATTAGAACATCATTAGTTTTATTGTAGATTTGGTTATAGTTAAACTATCAGCATCTAGCGTGAAGATTCCATCTCATGGATAATATTGCAGAAGGCAATAATTGGTAGACTCTCAGAGAAGAGTAGAGATCTGAGCAGGGATCTAGAGATGAAGGGAACCATGGCTAAGGGATTGCTGCTGACTGTGTGTTGGGCCAAAGTGACTGTCATCAGAGGATCTTAACGAAGATTGAATGGACAGGATTTAGGGAACAAATCCCTAAGAGTGCAATATTCAGTATTATCAGAAATACCGGGTGAAGTGTTGGGCCTGGAGATGATTCTAACTCAACTACGGATAATAGTCATCATACTATTATAATATTATATATATTCTTACAACGTGATTTGCACAAGGAAACTGAAACTGTGCAATAATAAGTTTATAGGGGTCATTGGTCAAAAATAATCAGGAAACCTATAAATTCTTACACTTGGACTTTCTGGTCAACATCCATTCACGGACCTCCAAATTCATGAAGCATGGCCTCCTTGACTTCAATATATGTTGGATTTTTATTAATGTGTGGCATAATCAACTGAATGCTCCCTCATCCAAACAATTAATCATGGTGGCTGCTTTATTATGGTCGCTGGCCCCATGCATGGCCATTTCAAAGCGTTTGACAAAGGTGGTAATACTTCCATTCTTGTCAAAGGCTGGCAGGTTTGCTGGTTTGAGATTATCGCTTCCTCCATTCCTGGTTATCATGATTACTATTTTGTTGACCAGAACCAGGCGTACTAGGGCGTTGGGGCATTGTATCCTGGTTTGAGGTGTTAGTGTTGACCAAAGCAATCATATTGTTAGGCAGTTGTCGACGTGGCCCAGCGTCCATTTGGTAGCTATTTCTGAAGCTTCGTCCTCATAATATTTGGAAGAATTTCCAGTTGAGTGGGTTGTAGCACACTGAAACAACCGTCAGCCAGAGTTTGAATTTGCTCGTTGATTTCATTTTTCTAACTGACATAATTTCAGGGTTTAAATTTTAAGTTTGCTATTTCCTTATTCAGGCTAGTAGCTTGT
Organism: Massospora cicadina; assembly: GCA_022478985.1. Lineage (NCBI taxonomy): Eukaryota > Fungi > Entomophthoromycota > Entomophthoromycetes > Entomophthorales > Entomophthoraceae > Massospora > Massospora cicadina. The sequence goes on along the minus strand of JAKSZP010002367.1, from coordinate 10,989 downwards.
AGTTGCAAGGTGGAAATCACTTGGTCCTTTTCTTTCATTGCCTTCTTGCACTGGTTCAATTCTCCATGGAGATAATTGTTTGACTCATTAATAGCGTCAAGATCATCATTGAGATCATTGATTTTTCTGGTGTATTCGTCCTTCATCTGCGAAATTTGGTCACTCAAACGTTAATACTGTTCACCATCTGTGGTCCCAGACACAAGCGCCATTGTTGAAGATTTGGACTTCGCCTGATGGCTGGTTCATTATTTGGTGGAAACTGCAGCTTTGAGCATCTATTGTGTGAGGACAATAGACAGGATGGTGCTTTAAATTTAAGATATAGCTTTTTTTAATACTTCAATTGTATACCCAGTTGTTTCACTTGGACGATGGCATGCTGCCCTGATCCTACTAATCCTAAGTGAAAATCGACTTTAATATAAAATAAAGTGATAATGCAAAAAGGTTATAAGATAAATTAGAAACTTAATCCAGAAGTTAAAGGATGTCTTTATTTTTGTACATGCTAGGGTTATTTATAGAGTTTGATGTTAACCACATATTACCCATGACGCCTTACTTTCAGTAACCCTTGGCCACATAAAAAGTTTGTAATGACGTCTACAAATTCTTTGACTCAGGGCATCATGCTCAGCCTCAGAGTTGGAGTAAACACCATCATCATCCTTAAGATGGCGTTTTGTCATATCTTTAAAATAGCTGAACTGATTCACTTTCACATGCAATTGGCAGCACATACCAAGGCGATTCATATCACTAATTAGTAATTAATTCAATCAAAAACTTGACTGACATTAAAAACTAATTTTGACATAGACCAACAAAGCCCATGTGCCCAAGTCATTAAATCAAAACTTAAATTTAAGTTTGACCTAACCAACAAAGCCCTTGAGCCCATGTCATCATAGTTGAATATAATTAAAAGAAATTTCTAGGCCACAAAGTCAAGTTCAGATATGCTTAGGATATCTTTGGCTTATAATAAGCGACAATTTAGATCCAGTCAACCATTCAACACCCATTCACCATTTAATTGAATTGAGGCATCGTTGTTTAAGAGGTAACTTCTTCATTTTAAAGCTAAAGCTGAAACAAGGGGCTGGGCGTTAAGCACTTCACCTGGACCAGCCTGAGAATATCTGGCCTGCACCCAGCGTTGATCCAAGGTGTGCTTTAGGTCAGGAAGGTCCTGAAACTTGACCCTTTGGGCTTCCTGCTGCCCATATTGTCCTTGATGTGGTGCCTTCAATCAGGTCATGTAATTATGACATTATAGAAACAAGGAAATGCTATTATTGCCTGAGACAAACTTGTCCTTAGAAATTAGGTTTAGATGAGACATTAACAGTTGCGATTTGATGGTTGAGGTCTATCCTCAGCATCACATTGCCCTGATCTTTGGTAAGACAGGGCAGGCTGTGTCTGTATGTATGGAGGAGGAGGGGGCGTTGGTTCTGGCAAGGACGCCTAAGGGGCCGGAGCTTGGAGTAGGCCAAGGAGCAAGATGGGCGTCCAAGTCAGAACAAAACGGAAAACGAGTAAAGTGGGTAGTTTTGAGATTCGATTTAGATTCAAATCAAGAATTGAATGAAACGGATGCTTGGGAGTTTCGCGGTTTGATTGGGATTCAAAATGGAACTGGCGCGGAACTGTTGAGGATCGGAACTGGCATGGAATCATTGAGTAAAGATTCTGCGATCCTGCTGTAAAGTTTACACCAAACATCATTCAAGTTGGCACCATAAGCTTATATTATATTTTATTTTAGCTTTTAGCATGTGTATATAGGGAAGGAACTGGGAGCTGGAGGATCCTCAGTTCTGTTTTCTATCAACTTTGCTAAATATTAAATAAAGAACCTAAAATTCATATATTTATAATTTGGGTTTATTTTATAAATATATGCTTAACTGCAGCCATGTTTGGCATAAATCAACAAGAATTGGACTTTGAGAGTGAGCTTGGGAGGGCTATTGCCTCCCTCTATACCTTGTCTTGGAGTCAAGGCATGTTGCTGGGTTTAAGTATACTTGCAACTGTCTTCCAGGGGTGCTTGTCCAACCTTGTAGCGCGCGCACCAGGAGAGTAGTATCAGGAGTCCTGTCAGCCCTATGGTCTTTAACATGGATCCTGTTGCCCAACTCATTCGTGGCTCATTGGAAGAAGCCAGTGCGTTACATTAAACAGAACTCATTTACTTTCCTGTCGTTGTGGTGGCAAGCAAAAGAGGTGCCATAAGAAGTTGTGTTTCCAATGTGGTATAACCATACTGCAACACTCTTGATGGTGATATTCTCCACCGCCTTTTTGCTTCATGGATTATACCGGGTTTTAGAGTGTGTGTCCCAGGATGGTGGGAAAGTGGTAGGGCCTGGGAAGGACAAAGGAAGAATTCCCACGGTTTAAAATCGGAAGACTTGGAACTGATCCACCAGACGTTTAGCCAGGTTCAGTTTCAGGGACGTTTGACAAAGGCAGCGGGTGGAGAGGATTCATTTGCCTTGCAGTTAAGTCAGGTTCTGTTGGCACTTCCAGTAAAGCAGTCAAACTGGGTGCGAGAACTTTTAGAAGAGCAGTCAGGGTTACCCATATCGGTGGAGGAATGTCTGGATTGGATTGACCGTGCAGCATGTCCAGATGAGGCGCAGGATTCGGCCTGGGCGGCGTTACTGCAGTGTGGTCAAGGGAAGAAGTCAGTGGAGGAGTATGGCCAGATGTTCCGCGCATTGGCAAGAGCAGCAAAGGCACCTAAGTCTCAGCTTCCGCGCATGTTTCGCCAAAATTTGCAAGCTGATTTATTATTGGCAATGGCGGCGGTGAAACCTGCAGCGACGTTGGAGGAAGAGGTGGGTTTAGCCTTGCAGGTAGAGCGACAGGTGAGTTTGGTACGGGCCCATCAGGAATTTGTGCGGCCCCCAGGGGGATTCTGAGGACAGAGTGGTGGAAGAAGGGCAGGTTGAGAGCCCATACATGGTTCTAAGGGGTTTAGCTATGTGGAGGAAGGAAAGAAGAGTCAAGGAAATCCTGAGGGTATGGTTGAGGTGTGGGAGACAGGGATTCCCATCGAGATTACCGCTCAGGATCCTGAGGCTCAGAATAAGAAGGCTCCTTATAATTTTCGCAAGAAGCTGGTGAATCCGGTGCCTCAAGATAAACCGCTTAATTCATCTTATCCTTATCTGATTTTGCCCGTCAATGTGCTTGTGGGTGATGAAGGAAGGGATTGCGGTGAAGTTCTAGCTTTGATTGACACCGGAGCTGGGGAAAATTATGTTGAGGAGAAGTGGGCAAGAAGCCATGGATTGTCATTACAGAAGGATGGATGGGTGACGTTGGCAGACGCCTCCAAAAAAACGGCAGTATGGCAAGTGCAGGCCAAGGTCCTGTTGAGGCAAGGCCTGGAGGTATTCAGGGAGGAGTTTCACGCCGTAGCTCACCTGCCACATTCAGTGGTGCTGGGGATGAGATGGTGGCACCATTTCTGCCCACAGTTTGATATGAAGAGAGAGAGGGTTCTGTTGTCGCCTAGAGGTCAGGGGACGTGTGAATGGACGTTTCAGTCCCAGGTTCGTTGGTGAAGCACATGGGTGGAATCACCTCAAGTGTGCCAGTGGAAGGATTGCCGAGGGAGTATCAGGATTTTGCGGAGGTGTTTGAGCCTAAAGGTGATGCGCCTTTTTCACCTACAGGGGATTTTGCAATTGGATTCCGGTTCAAGGAAGGCTCTAGTTACCAAAGGGCTGTCCGGTCTATCTGTTGAATCTATGGGCCCGAGAGGCATTGGAGGATTATGTCCATAAGATGCTGGATATGGGTTTGATTGTGCCTTCCAAGTCGCCGGTGGTTTCGCCAGTCCTGTTGGTTCCCAAGTCAGGGGGAGTTACGTCCTTATGTTGATTTCTGACGCCTTAATAAGGTGACAGAACCTGACCCTATCCAATGCCACTCATGGAGAACATTCTGTCCATGATCTCCGGGTGTGGGGTGTTCACCAAATTGGATTTGGTGGACGCTTTCAATCAAATTCCTGTTCGCCCTGAGCACCAGCGGTATACGGCGTTCAAATGTCATCTGGGAAACTTTGAGTATAGGGTTATGCCATTTGGGCTATGCAATGCCCCTGCGGTTTCCAGCGCATGATTGATCATGTATTGGGGGACTTAGTGGGTAGGTGTTGTGTTGCTTATATGGATGACATCCTGGTGTTTTCCAGATCGGCACAGGACCATGTGAGGGATGTGAGAAGTGTGTTGGAGGTGGTTAGGAACGCGGGCTTGAAGTTGAAGCCGTCCAAGTGCGAGTTCAATAAGGAATCGGTGTCCTTCCTAGGGAACGTGGTCCTCCAAGGAGGGATAGCGATCTGTCCTGATAAGTTGCTGGTGGTGCGGGAATGGAAGGCTCCTGGGAATAGGACTGAAGTGCGAAGCTATTTGGGGGGTAAATTTTGTGCGGTGGTTTTCTAGGGATCTGGCCCAATGGGCTGTGCCGTTGACAAGACTGACGGGAGACGTGCCATTCGTTTGGGGGGAGGCTGAGGAGAGGGCATTTCAGCAAGTGAAGACGAGTCTGCTGACAGCCCCAGTTCTGGCACACCCTGACCCAAACAAACCATTCGTGGTAGAGACTGACGCGTCAAATTTTGCACTTGGAGCCGTGTTGTTGAAGGAGGGTAAGGATGGGGTTGAAAATCCTGTCTGTTACTTCAGTTGGAAGATGGCACCAGCTGAAACCAACTATCCAGTTTACAATAAGGAACTTTTGGCAATAGTTGCAGCTTTAGGGGAGTGTCAACACCACCTATTGTATGCCAGGCACCCAGTTTTTATCTGAACGGACCATCGAGCCTTAGAATACTATAAGTCCCCATGCCTGATGAACCAGAGGCAGGCCCGGTGGCACTTAGAGTTGGTTCAATATGACCTGCGGATTGAATACAAGCCGGGAAAACAAAATATCTTGCCAGATTTATTGAGCCGTGATTCTGGACTGGTGTTTTTCAATGAGGAGTTGAGGAAGTTCAATACAGCCACGATGTTGCCACAGAACCTGTTTGCAACGATCCAGGGTTGGAGGAAGGAATGGCAGGAAGAATCCGGACTGCACAGCAAAGATGTGAGCTGGGCCAACGGATAAGAGAAGTGACAGGAGAAGGTGAGGCAAGCAGGGGTCATGCGGGATTCTCAGTTTGAGGTGGTATCATACGCCATGAGGGAAGGATTTGGGTCCCTGTGAAGAGTCTGCAACAAGAGGTAATGGCAGCTACCCACGACCATCCTCTGGCAGGTCATCCCGGTCAAGAGAAGACGTTAGATCTTGTTCGCCGTCACTATTTGTGGAGAGGTGTGGGTGCAGCGGTGCGGAAGTATGTTTTGTGTTGTGTGGTTTGCGCCAGGGCAAAGGCCCAATGGGTGGCACCGGGGGGGGGAAATTGAGGCCGCTTCAAATTCCTTCTAGGCCATGGTCCTCAGTGAGTGTGGACTTCATCACAGGACTGCCCAAGTCACAGGGGATGGATGCCTTGATGGTGGTGGTGGATCGCCTGACTAAATATGCAGAGTTTTTCCTTGTCAGTCAACCATATCTGCAAAGGTGGCAGGACAGATTTTTGAAAATGAGGTTTTCTCCAGACATGGGGTGCCTGTAGAGATTGTGTCAGATCGTGGTCTGCAATTTGCATCTAAATTTTGGCTCCACATGTTGGGGAATCTAAATATCAAGGCTTTCCATTCATTAGAATACCATCCTCAGTCAGACGGCCAAACTGAGAGAGTAAATCAGATATTAGAGCAATATTTGAGGTGCTATGTCTCAGGGCGGCAGGATGAATGGGTATATTAGTGAAGCTGGCTCAATTTGCTTATAACAATCATAAGCATTCATCCACGGGGTATGACCCCATTTTTTGCAAATCACGGCCAACACCCAGAAGGTATGGGGCCCAGGGAGCAAGGTCGGAATCCAGCGGCAGATGAGCTGTCACGAGATACCTGGGACACCCTGGAGCCCCTGAAGAAGAATTTGGTGGTGGCGGTCGCGGCTCAGAAGAGGAAGGCGGACTGGCATAGATCTGAAAGTAGAGCTTTCAAGAGAGGTAATTGGGTCTTGGTGAATGCTCGGAACTATGCCTTGCCTGTAAGGAGCCGGAAATTGGGGCCAGTGGCGTTGGGCCCATATCAGGTAGTGAGGGCGGTGAACGAGGTGGCATTTGAGTTGAAGCTCCCAGAAGGGTCAAGAGCCCATCCGGTGTTGCATGTATCGCAGCTCAAGCCATTCTTTGGCCAGCCACCTGAAAGGGCTTCTCCTTTATTTTCAGCTGGAGGAGGAGCCGAAGAGTATGAAGTTGAGGAGATTCTCAACACCAAAGTGGTGCGAGGATGTCATTCATTCTTGGTACGTTGGGTGGGTCATCCTATTGAGGAGTCCACATGGCAGTCAGCTAGGGATTGTGCCCAATGTCCTGAGAAAATCCAAGAGTTCTTCCTGTCTAGGGGTGATGTGATGGTTGAGGTCTATCCTCAGCATCACATTGCCCTGATCTTTGGTAAGACAGGGCAGGCTGTGTCTGTATGTATGGAGGAGGAGGGGCGTTGGTTCTGGCAAGGACGCCTAAGGGGCCGGAGCTTGGAGTAGGCCAAGGAGCAAGATGGGCGTCCAAGTTGGAACAAAACGGAAAACGAGTAAAGTGGGTAGTTTCGAGATTCAATTTGGATTTGAATCAAGAATGGAATGAAACGGGTGCTTGGGAGTTTCGCGGTTTGATTGGGATTCAAATTGGAACTGGCGCGGAACTGTTGAGGATTGGAACTGGCACGGAATCATTGAGTAAAGATTCCGCGATCCTGCTGTAAAGTTTACACCAAACATCATCCAAGTTGGCACCATAAACTTATATTATACCTTATGTTAGCTTTTAGCATGTGTATATAGGGAAAGGAACTGGGAGCTGGAGGCTCCTCAGTTCTGTTTTCTATCAACTTGGCTAAATATTAAATAAAAGAACCTAAAATTCATATATTTATTTTTTGGTTTATTTTAAAGATATTGCCTAACTGCAGCTATGTTTGGCTTAAATCAACAAGTGTTGGACTTTGAGAGAGTGAGCTTGGGAGGGCTATTGCCTCCCTCTATACCTTGTCTTGGAGTCAAGGCATGTTGCTGGGGTTAAGTATACTTGCAACTGTCTTCCAGGGGTGCTTGTCCAATCTTTTAGCGCGCGCACCAGAGTAGTATCAGGAGTCCTGTCAGCCCTATGGTCTTAACATGGATCCTGTTGCCCAACTCATTCGTGGCTCATTGAAGAAGCCAGTGCGTTACAGTGATGTAATAGACAGTCAGGAGCACCATGTTTCATAGTCTCTGAGTGAATGTCCAACTGATCAAAAGATCAAGAGATCTGGTCAATTTGCTCTTGGATAGCGTCATGACTTGTTTTAATGGCTCCAGAGGGATTTTAAAAGATGAATTCTCATAAATTCATCTATCCTCTACCACCAGCTTGTGAGTCTCAAGTTTGTTCTCTCAGATAAAGCTCATTAACTTTTTATGAAGTTTAAATAAAAGAGAACTTAGGTTTTACTGATCAACTTCCACCACCCTGACACACTTTTGAAGTTCTTCCTTTGTTTTCTTACATCCCTCATCATCAGGTGGGTTGGATCCTTTAAAACGTAGGTCAACCTTGACCTTTTAGTAGAAACTTTTAACTTGCATCAACTGTGAGTATAAATCCTTTAACAAAACATTCCTTTCAATATAGGTCTTGCCACCCTTAAATTTCTTTTCACATTCACTGACCCGTCAAGCCAAATATTTTACATTTTTAAGTGAGGCCTTGAGTGTTAATTCTTTCTCCAGCTGTGCAACGTTAACCTCTAAATTGAGAGTATACCTAGGGGATTCTTGCAAAGTATGCAAGTTTAAGCTCCTTAACATGTGGAAAGGCTTTTGCCAGTTGTTGCTTTTAAGAAGCTGTTCTTTGCTTAAAACCCTTCTAAGAAGTAGAAACTTGAGACTTGAGTTTACTGTGAGTTTGCTCTTCACGCTTTGTAAGTTCCTTTGAAAGTTACTCAAGAAGAGAGCAAGTCTTAGTGGCAGGCACTTCCAATTCATTTTGGTAGATCTTCATGGCCTCTTCCATATACTTTACTAGGCCAGTATCAATAGTGTTAACTTGCTCATGTAGCTGAATAATGAATTTGCGGTTGGCTTCCACACCATATTTCGCCTTTCCTGTATGATTAGAGGCCAAGTTATACAGATTGTCATAGGCTAGTATCGAGGCATCATGGTTCACTAGGTGGCGTTGCAATTCCTCATGGTGTACTCTTAAAATGTGAATCATGTGAAACATAGCAGGGTGTGCAACCTTGCAGATGTACATAATAAAGTTGGTGAGCTGACTGTAAGTGTTTGGGAGGTGTAACGCACTGGCTCCTTCCAATGAGCCACGAATGAGTTGGGCAACAGGATCCATGTTACAGACCATAGGGCTGACAGGGCTCCTGATACTACTCTCCTTGTGCGCGCGCTACAAGATTGGACAAGCACCCCCTGGAAGACAGTTGCAAATATACTTAACCCCAGCAACATGCCTTGACTCCAAGACAAGGTATAAAAGGGGAGGCAATAGCTCTCCCAAGCTCACTCTCAAAGTCCAATTCTTGTTGATTCAAGCCAAACATGGCTGCAGTTAGGCAATATTTTAAATAAACTCAAACTGTAAATATATGAATTTTAAAGTTCTTTTATTTAATATTGGCCAGGTTGATAGAAAACAGAACTGAGAAGCCTCCAGCTCCCAGTTCCTTCCCTATATACACACATGCTATAAAGCTAATATAAAATATAACACAAGCTTATGGTGCTAATCTGACTAATGCTTGGTGTAAACCTTACAGCAGGATCGCGGAATCCTCATTCAATGGTTCTGTGCCAGTTCCGATTCTCAACAGTTCCGCACCAGTTCCATTTCGAATTCCAAATGAACCGCGAAACTTCCAAGCACCTGTTCCATTCCATTCTTGATTCGAATCCAAATCGAATCTCTCGAAACTCCCCATTTTACCTGATTCTCGTTTTTCCTCGACTTGGACGCCCATCTGGCTCCTTGGCCTACTCCAAGCTCCTGCCCCTTAGGCGTCCCTGCCAGGACCAACTCCCCCTCCTCCTCCATACATCCAGACACAGCCTGCCCTGTCTTACCAAAGATCAGGGCAATGTGATGCTGAGGATAAACCTCAACTGTCACAGGAGGGTTCAGTTTCATAGTTATATCAAGCAATCTTCCACTGAGAAACCCCTCTCTCAAGAAGTGATATCCCCTGGGTTCAGTATCCCACAAGTAGGGTCTCTAACCACTTCAGTTGCCAGCCAGGTAATCCATTGGGACTCTGGTATAATAACATGGTCAAACTGTGCATCTCAAAAGGTGATGGCAGGGGGGCTATCCATCTGATCATCCTCAGCACCATCCCCATTTCTTATATATACAGTGACGCTAGCAGCAGGAGAATCCTCCATTTTAGTTATAATTAAGCTTGTGGTTTATAGGTAGCCCCTGTGAGCACCACTTTGTTGGAATCCTGGTAACTAGTTGCTCACAGGTGCTTATCTGCAGAGTTTAACAGTGTACCAAATGTGGAGGTGCAGGTTATTCATGAGCAGTTTATAAAATTCAAGACTATAATCTAAATCACAAATATACTATTCCTAATAAGCTATTTAGGGGTTTAGATAATATTTTATTAAAATTCCCTCTTTCAGTACTTGTGGTACTTGGAGGCTAATAATAGGATATGAGATTAGATTCAGTATAGGTGGGGGGTATTGAGGGTTTAATGGAATGATAAACTGACCTATCAGAGCTCATGAAAATCTTTTCACCCCAATCTAGCTTAACTCTGGATGATTGGTTAACTGTGATTTGACAAGTCCATGCAGTAATAATTTAATATATTTACCCAATCATCCCACTTAAAAATAGTTTTATTGCAGCCAATCACCAGATACTCTGGATTTTGTTTGGTGAGTATAGTTTCTTCACCCTTCAGAACCCCCACAGGTCTATAAAAGGGGATAGTTTATTTTTAGAGAACATCACTAAAATTGTGCTAGTGCTTGGGCAGACTTCCAACTCAGGTGGCCTATTTCACCACGGGTTAAAAGTAATGAGGGTAACCTGATACAGCTCATTTGGCCAAGTGGAGAAGTGAAACTATTACTCCAAATTAGATTATGTTAAGAGTTAGGTGGGAGGGACCATCTAGTACTAAAAAAAGAGTTAGGTGGGACATGTTTATTAAAATTTGGGCTATTCACACCTAGAATATTCTACTCCATTAGTCAAGAATGCAATTGTCTGACAATTCTAGCAATGAAAATATAATATTATAAACTACCCTACTTGTTATTTCTACAATATTAAGATTGATGGAAGCAAAAACAAATGGCTGTGCTTATGGGATTTCCTCTTAAACTACAAGAAATGCTAGCAGCATTTCAAGGATCCTAGAATTCTAAGCATAATTTAAATCTATAAAACTTGATCCTGTCATGCAATCTGACTCAGTTCCCTAGATTCAGAGATCCTAATAAAATTGTAATTAATTTGAGATATTAGAAGTATTAAAATAGATAACATTTATTCAGTGATCTAAAAAGGCTACATATACTAGCTCTATATTTGAAAATTAATAAAAAGCGAATAAACATTATGTAAATGATACTCGGGACTAAATTTCTGCTTCCACTCTAGTGCAGGATTTGTTCAAAACATGTTCGAAACCTGTACTGGCTATATAAAAATCTCGGTGTGGTATAGTTGTCCCAAGGCCGACCTCGATTACTTTATTCATGATAAAATAGATTGAGGATGAAAGGATTGGAATGTATTAAATCCAGTTGTTCCACTACGGTACCGACTTATCTTTAGTTGGTACCACGTGATTCAAACTCAGCAAGCTAAATATCGTTACCCAAACTGGG
>JAKSZP010002366.1:0-13342 GCA_022478985.1 Massospora cicadina | reverse complement strand
AAAAGTATTTTGAGTTGTACCAATTTGATCCAATTCAGCTGGCCAAAGTAGCGGAATTTCTCGATCAAGCCCACATCTGCACCATTTCCTGATACCCAGAAATAATGAATTTGATTACTCTGAATGAATTATGGACAGCCATTCGCGGTGCACCAAACCAAAAATGCCTAGGCCCAGATGGCATTCCATATGAATTTTATAAAAAGTACTTCAAATATATATCCCCACTACTGCTTGCCTCACTTAACCAGAGCCTTTTGGAAACGCGCCTCCTACCAGGAGGACAAGAGGCCTTCACTATCACACTCTTCAAGAAAGGGGACAAGCTAGACTTAGCCAACTGGCCCCCATTTCTTTAACTAACATGGATACAAAAATTTTAAAAAAAAATCATGGCTAACCGTTTAGAGATTGTAGCATCTGCCACCATCTCCCCAGAAAAATTTGGTTCATACCCAGAAGGTCGATTTGGGACAACGTTCACTCTGTGGCTAATGTATGCCAGTCCACGGCCTCTGGGGCACTTGTATTTCTGGACCAACAGAAGGCCTATGATATGAGTAAACTAGAATACCTCAGGGCCTGCCTTCATCAATTCCGCTTACCTCCTCGCTTCATCAACTGGGTAATGCTGCTCAAGGAATCTGCAACAATGGCAGTGCGTGGCCCTGGCTACCTAACGGAAGTAGTCCGCCCTCAAAGGGGCCTACGACAAGGGGACCCCCTTAGCCCACTCTTATACAACTCAGCCTTGACCCACAACTGCGAAATGTGAATGCCCACCTCACAGGGGTCCATGTACCAGGCCAAGCCCCAGTCAAGATGATGGCGTTTGCAGATGACTGTGTGGTTGGGGTGATAATAATAAAGATGCACGCACACTTGAAGCTCTCATCCAGGAGTATGCCCGGGTAAGTAACGCTGCACTGAACGCCTCCAAAACCAAAATCATTCTCCTTGGTCTGTATCAAAACTGCTGGGCCCCTGCAACCAGTGCCCAGCACGGCCCATCTGCTCACAAACGCGCTCGCCCTCCCAGCTCACCCCACATCACCCCACTGGTGCTCCCCTTTGCGCCACGCCCTACCATAGGGCCAGTCCGCCATCTGGGCATGTGGGTGGAGGCAGGCGGATACGCATCAGCAGTAATGGAGAGTCGTATTCTAGACAACGTGATGAAGCGCATCGCCTCCCTCAGAGCCCACCCTTTTTCCCTTACTGGTAGGGTCGTTTTGGCCAGCTCTATGCTCCTCTCCAATGTCTGGTTTGGAGCCCACGCCATCCCCTTCTCCACAAGCTTCTTCAAATCCTTGCATGCCCTGCTGCAAGAATGGCTGTGGTCAGGCAGCCCTCCACCAGTATGTTTAGGATTCATGTTTGGCCCTCGTCGTCATGGTGGCATGGGCCTGCTTGACTTCAGAGCCCATGCTGCCAAGATCTTGGGTACCTGGATTGCGGCCATCACTGGCCCTACACTCCCCTCCCAACACTGGTCCCGCGCAGCCCGCTCCAACTTCTCCCGCGCCTTGGGCCTCAACAATCCATCGAACCCCCACTCCCTGATGAAATACCTGGCCTCACACCCATCGTCCACAGGTCCTCACGGTACCAAAACCCACTACAAACGAATCCTACTCTCCATGCGGAGCGCTGAGTGAGAATTCATATTAGCGGACATACAACCAGAAGAGGCCGCCCCTCTCCTCAGTTCACACAAGAGGTACAGGGGCTACCCATCCATGATGGCGTGATCCCCATTCGGCCCCATGTCCTATCCAGGGTGGACTACCTGGACATGATGGACATCCCTTACTCCATCGAGACCCAAAAAACCATCTGGAAATACGCTCACCATCCTCTGTTGCAGCCTCAAATCCGCATCCATATGTGGCGCTGCCTGAGGCGGGTATACCATTCAGCTGAGCGCTCTAACACTTTACACTCATCCTGCATCGTGTGTGGCCAGTATGGAACGCTGTTACACCGCCTGGAGAAGTGTCCTACCTCTTAAATGATATATCCCGAAGTTCAACGTCTGCTGGGCCAGGATCAAACACATCCCTTCAGTCTGTCAAGAGATATGTTTGCTTTATCAATGGCCTCCCCCCTTCCACCCTCCCTCTGTGCTCTGGTGGTTGCAATCACCATGTGGACCATCCACACGATTGTCTTGGATGCCATCGCAGGCTCCATCCCCACCCTCCCAGAAGCTGTCCACAGTTTCCGGTCTCAATTGGTGGACCACTTTCAAGCGTGGATGTTTGGATACCTCCCGCCATGCCGCCGACAGCTGGTATCCTCCTGGTTCCCAGTTTGGTTCATTAAATCAGACCCCTTCCTCCACACGTGTTCAATTGTGGCTATGGCCCCTTCACGCGTTCCCTCCCCTTCCCCATAAGTGGCGTTCCCACTGGCAACAAGAGATAGCATCGCTTCTCTAGGGTGCCTCCCTGTTACTAAGTGTTGTCTTGGTCGAGTCAATTTCAGAAGTGTCCATACCATGGTTGGCCTTCCCCGCAATAAATTTAAATTTAAATTTAAATTTAAATTTAAATAAGTGTGTCTGGAGGAATGGCGATCTTCATATCATCCATCTTATTGCGCAGTCAGCTGAACCCTGTAGCCAAATTCCTTTGGCGTATCTCCAATATATAGCTGAAATGATTTCACCATGAATGTTTCAATTGTAGTCAAATAGAGGTAACTTGTCAATGCAGACTTCCTCCAAAAAACTAAGAGCCTTGGTAGCGTACTGGGGGTTTGATCAAGGCCCATATATGGGATCTTGGTGAGGAGCTGGCTTGGAAGGGACAGTGGAACACAGCTGGTCAGCTGCTCTAGGGGTAGCGTAGGGCTCTTCAGTGGGAAGGACTGCCATCTCATGGGGGTTTCGCTGGGTTGAAACATAATAATCCCCGGAGCTGCCATCAAGATTTGAGAAGCTCACACTGCCTGAATGTGTGACAAAAAGATCCTCAGCTGGGTACCCAGTCTTGTATTCATCATAAAATAGTCCTTCCAAAGCGACCCCTTGTTCTTCCGCCTCACAATGAGGATGAGACGGGTGAAAGGTAGATTTCACCTTCTGCTCCATGCAATGTAGCCGCTCATTAGTGACATCCAGGCAATCCGCAATTTTCCTTTTCTGTTGTCCAAGTATCTGCAACTAACTAACCACATTTTAGGTTGATTCTTTACGTCGTCACTCTCCTGAAGAAGCTCCTCTTGTTTTTTGAACACTGCATCCACAACAAGATTGATTTTCACGGTTTCTACAGCGCTGTTATTTAAACAATTCCCTCTGGTGCAGGCCTGATATGCCATGTCTGGTGACTGGAGTATTTTTTTTACCTTTTTGTGGTTGTTAGATGTGTCCCTGTAGTAGCACCACGTTTTAATTTTGGTAATATAGATAATATATTCCAAGAGATTTGAACAGGATAAAAGCCCACTGAGCAATGAACAGACGATATGAAGAGTGCCAGTCCTAAAGTACAATTTAGAAACTTTCATAAAATATGAAGTAATAGCTCCATTGACGCCAATTTTATTTATAATAACATATAGTAGATCCCTTCTGCTTTGCTCACTTCTTCCTGACAACAACTAAACCCTCTCCAATCATCTCATATCACTTATATAAGCAACTTTGGTTGACACTCATACTTTTGCTTAGACTATTCAGTTCCACTGTATTCTCAATGGCTCTGGCAGAGTATACTATTCTTGAATTCACTATCGCCTTAGTTTGAGGCAATTTACTAATTATTCTTCATATGTCAATATCTCCTTATTACCTTTTTTGAAGGTAATCCAAAATATTTGTCCAAAGCTTGGTAGGTCCCTATTGCCTTATTTCAAGACAATCTCACCAATATAACACTACTTGGTTTCATCTAATCTCACCCAATCCGGCTGAGCTATTGGGTGTTTCCTTGTCCCGTCATATCAGAATCTCAACGCTACAATTTTTTAGTCAGTGAAATGAAGACTCACAACAAAGCTGAGGTTAAGGAATTCGAGTCATCATTTAAAACTAAAATTTTCAAATTTAGATTCCATATCTAAAAAGGAGAAGAAAAGACAGACTGAGTTGTTGCAATGGAGGTATTATGATAAGACAAAGTTTGGAAATGATTAAGGCACAAGATTAAGCCATGCTGTAAGTAAAAAACTTGAACAATAATAGCAACAAACTCTGCCATCTTACCAAGGAATTGAGAAACTACAATGGATGTACCAAAAGTTGAAGGCATAAAAATCTTGCATATTAAGTGGATAAAATAATTGCCAATTGTTTATCTAAGGTGAAGGGAGCACCAGTTGTGGTCACAAAGATCACAAAAGTGAATCTTTTTTATCATGAAAAAGTTTCTCATCTAAGGGACGAATGTTACATTGATTCTAGTTGCAGAACTCTATGGAAGGCGAAAGGAACCCTGGCAGCTTACCTAGAATGGTGCTCTTCCTCTTCCATTCAAACCATTAGCTGGAAGCCAAAAATCGGCAGCAATCCCCCCGAGACCATGGAATTTTGGCCAACTCTAAAACTGCCTGAATTCAAAAATATTATATTGGAATTTTTCAAGTTATTAAGGATAGTAAGGGTGGAGTGTGGGTATCTAAGAAAGGCGATTGCCATGGTCAACTGCCTTGACATGGCAAGCCAGAATCTCATTCTATCCATATTGGTTACCAGAAGATGGACATATGAAAAAGCGAAAGCTGCAATCATGAGGATAGTTTTTCAGTCTGGAGCGCCTCTCCATCCTGAAACAAGAGTTCCTTGGCATTCAGTTCAAAAAATAAGTCAGTTTTAGCCTTTGGAAGCCAATTCTATCAGGAGGCACATATACTCACGTTTGCAGAAGCAATGACAATTTCATTGCCCAAACTGCCTTGAAATCGGTGCTGCAAGGACATAAAGAGCTGAATTGGGCCATGATCCCCATGCTGACCACGGATGCAAAGAGCGCTTATGTTCAAATTTTTGTGAGTTTTTTGGGGCTACCTTTGATGCTCCCAACAAGAGCTTCTGCGATGTTTACACTGCCCATATAGGTTATGAGAAAAAACTATCTATAAAGATTGAGTGGTAGTTAACCCTAAAGTACGAGTTAGTTCATTAAAAAGCTCTAGAAAAAGCAACATGAAAAAACTATCCTGAAAACGGCAGAAAAAATTTTAGAACAGCCTGCCAGTTGGGATGAGTGAGCTCCCAAAAAGCAAGCCAGAATGCCAGGGGCATTGCCGCATGTATGATCTTGTTTGGAGCCACTAATTGGGAAATGACGAATTGTTGGTGTAGGGCAATTGTGAATAGTAACCCAAAAAAGATCCAAGTGGAAACAAACCCAGGTACTGGGGGGTCTTGCAGAAGGGGATTGTACCACCGGGATAGTTTCTACAGGGTTGCTGACAGGTGGGTTTAATACAATTGAGTGGACAAGGGGGCGGATCCTTGCTTGAAAATGGTGGATGTAAGGCCACAAGATCCCAGTATATTGATGGCGGATAGTCGCAATAAAGGGGGAGATTTTTGCCAGAAGTGTCTTGCTCATTGAATCCAGTTGACGATGGTGGGAGTTATTGTAATCATCAAAACTTGTAACGCCCATCTGGTATAAGGACTGACAGGCCACCAAGGTAATGCCATCGGAAATTCAGCAAGAAGGATATCAATAAAGTAAAGAATGATAGTTTAGGGCAGAAAGATTTATTAAAGAAAAATGAAAAAAAATCAAAAAACAATTTTCTCAGTGCAATGCAACTGATTAAATAGTGTTTAATTGATGTGCGTAAAAGCAGGGATCAGGTCTCTCAAGCTTGACCTAACTGCAAGTTTTTCATGGAAGGGGGAAGATAATCTCAATGGGAACTGACATCAAAGGATTTGGTGGCAGGATGAATCGCTATTGGTTTGACCTCAAATGCCTCAAGTGAGGCTCAACTGTGTTTCCATCAGTTGGTGTGACAGCATTTGGCCCAAAAAGCAATGTGAATTCCCAAGGGCTACCCCACATAGATGCGGTCCCAATTGGTTGGAAACAGGTTTGGGATGCCCAACCTGCCCATGGCCAGTTTCAGAGCTGTTCATTTGGTCAAATGTGTTGCATCAGCCATACCTCCAAATTTGCTGGATAGGGGTTTCAAACTGTCATTAATAGTTTCCGATGATATTAGCTGCATGTTGGGGATCATCACTGACAATTTTGAGAGGGGGTTAGCATTGGAGATCTACTGCTGACTGAGTCAAAACCATTGACAATAATGGCTAATGTTTGATATTTTCCCCTTTTTGACTATCTGTTTTCTGATCGTCAGGCTTGATTACCATCAGTTCTAGACCTTTCAACTTTGATTCGGTGACCTTGGAGCAGATTTCCTTAATCCAGTGGACAGGTTTGGCAAGGTGATCATGGGTACCGGGGGAGAAATCTGAAGAGGGAGAGCTGTTACCCAGCGTTTGTCTACCATGTGGGCGAGATTGCCCTGGGTGATGAGGGGTACAGTCACCCTCTTCAGACCATTTTTGATCGGAAAAGGGAATATTTCCTGATCCACGCACACAGGGGACGTTCCCCTGGACTTATAAAAGAAAATCTTCTGCTACAAGTGGGGAAATATGGTCCTATCTAACAGCTCTGACGCACTGAACCAAACAAGATTAATATTGGTGTTCCTAATGATAAACAACTATCCTGGATGGGAAAATTTTTGGAGCAGGTGTGGAATAGTCTACCTCCATCTTTGCATATGTTTCCCCTAATCAGGTCTTTGTGGTTGCCCACTTTCAATCATGGGCCACTAAGCCTGAAATGGTCAAAAAGTGGCGCATTAATATCTGAATAAGTTACAAGACCAACAGCACACATGGAAGCTAACTTTCCTTTAACAATGTTAAAGTTTTTATCACAATGGCTAACATCAAGATGAAATTCCCCAAGGTAGCCAAAAAGCTTTTACAATCTTTCAATTTAGCAAATGATGCTACCAAGCATTGAGCAAAAATATTTTTTCCTATTCTGATTGCACTATGCTGACATTTTGGTGAATCGAGTAAAAGTTCAAGCCATCATTGATAATGAAGCTCAAACAAGCATTGTTTTTATAATAGTCATGAAGAAGTTAAGGATTGCCCATGAGATATACCATAATTTTTAATGGGATGATGGGCCTACATACCACTACTTCTCAGGGGCGTATAGTACCTTGCCTTTGCAATTTGGTTCCTTTATCATCATGGCACCGGCCATTGTGTTGCCTAATCAGAATTACAAGATTTTGATTGATACTGACTTCATGTTACAGCATGGAGTGTGATGCAATTTCCAAGATTATACTCTCGAAAGTTTAAAGCAAACTTTACCACTGATCCACCACCAAAATATAAAACCATTCCAGACTAAGAGAATGACTATTTTGTCATTTTATATGCAGATTGATCGTTCCTGTAACTTCTCAGCAGATTAGCGAAGGTTCTTAGCTGCTTTCAGCCCAAATTGAAGAATGCTGAGGGATTCATTTGAGGGGAAAACATAGATGATAGTGAGTTTTAGAAACTGTGAGAAGGGTGTCTATAACTCTCCTATTCCCGGCGTGGTAGTACTTGGTGCACAAGACCAACGCCAGGGAACTATCCATTAGTCTAAAAGTCACTATTGCCCAGCAGAGGGTGCTGGATCAATAATTAAATTAAGCAAAAGAGAGCGATTATCAAGGTAAAACCCTAAACCAAAATGACGCGGTGTACTAAGGGAGACATGGGAAACATCCCAGGTTGAAGGAAACCTGGGAGAACCAACGGTGCACTAGGTGATAGACTCATCATAGGTAAAATGTTGTGGTTAAGGTAGCGCGAGACCTCCTCAAAGGGGCCCGCGCACAGGATTGTTCAGAATAACATTTAAAAAATGGTAAACTGGGGGAAATTTTATTTGGGAAGTCGGCCAACAAGGAGTGTTGGTCATGGGAAACAAAATTAAACTACATTGGGGGAATAAGGGGTTTGCTGCAGCGGGCCCAAGCACTGACCCACCAATAGGCCAACACTACCATATGAATTGGTTAAATATGCCAAAAGTGACTTCACTCAAGTGAGCAATTGAAGTTGGATTTGACCTAAACGCATTGTTTTGTAAATGTAAAGGGTTTCAAAACCTCATTCCTCGATGAACCAAGTGGAACCATCCTTGTTAATTCGATAGACCATCCATATTAATGCCTGGACTGACATAAGGGGCTGGGCATTTAACACCCAATAGTACCAACCTAGCATATTTTTCCCATACCCAGCGTTGGTCTAGGGCATGCCTAAGGTCAGGGAGGGCCTGTAATTTTACCTTCTGGCCCTCCTGGCACCCAGCCTTATCCTTGGGGTTGGTCCCCACTATGATATCATGTGACCATGACATTACCCTCTCCTCCTAATGGGGCTCAACCCTCCCTCCAGGGGCTTGCGCAAGGGAAACTCTCTTGTGGGCAGGGGCCAACTTCATGGCGGCAACGGTCAGAAAGGTTGAAATCTGGCAGCCTGGGGGAAACGCTTGTAGAAGGCTTCAATCAGATCTTGGGCATGCACACAGTTGCGCACTGGAACCCAACTGTTCTCTGCAGCGTCAAAGCCCTTCCAGGATACCAGTTAGTCCAGTCTTCTTTTAACGCGGCAGGAGGCAACTATTTTTTTCAACCTCTCACTCTGGCGCCCCATCCACGAGATAGGCCTCAGGAGTCTCTGGTGGGGGGCCCTTGAACAACGTCAGTTTGATCTTATGAAACAAAGAGAAGATCCAAGATGGGGGGGAGATCCAGCTGGTATGGACATGACCCGCCTTTCTAACCACGCGATAGGGGCTAATCCTCTTTGGTCCCAGCTTCTTGAATGGCTGCTTGATAGGGATGTTATAAGCATCAAGAATCACGAGATCCCCTTCCTTGTATGCAGGACCCACTCAGCGCTTCCCATCAGCATTCTCCTTATACACTAGCATTGCCGCCTCCAAGCTTGTGGAAACCCCCTGGTGGACCTTCTTGATTGTCTTGGCAAAGTCCACCACCGCTTTAACCTTAGACTACAGCTGGGCTTCATGTTAAAGGCGGGGTTAAAGCCATGGCTGGCGAAAAAAGGGGAACAACTGGTTGAAGAATGCAACGTGTTGTTGTAACTAAATTGGGCCATAGGAAGGTGAGAAGCCCAATCTGAATGATCCGCGGCGGTGTAACACCGCAGGAACTGCTCTAAGCAAGTGTTCACTCGTTCAGTCTGCCCATCTGATTGAGGGTGATAGGCAGTCAAACGGCAGGGCAAACCTGAAGAGTCTTAAACAACTCTTTTCAAAAGACGGAGGTAAATTGGGGCCCCCAGTCACTGATAATCTCTTGGGGAACCCCATGGAGCGCAAACACATGCGTGACGAAGAGCCTGGCCATCTCAGCCGCGGTTATTGTAGTTTGCAAGGAAAAAAGTGGGCGAACTTCATAAAATAGTCCACCACCACCATGTTGGCATCGTAACCATCAGAGACAGGTAGTTGCACAATGAAATCCACCAATAGGGAAGTCCAGGGCCCTTCAGTTTACTGGACTGGTACCAGCAACCCCGCTAAAAATTGACGATTTGGCTTCATTTGGTTGCAGATCAAACATTACTTACAATACCGCCCCACCTGAACAGGCAAGCCTTTCCAATTGTAAGTGCAGGTATTAACTCCAACGTCTTTGCTTTCTCAGGATGACCAATGGTGAGTCCATCATGATGGTCCCAGATGATTTCCAGGCGAAGTGGGCCAGCAGAACTCATAGGCGCCCCTGAAACCACACCACCTCATCCTCCATGTAGTAGCCCCTTGAGAGATCCTCTTAATTCAACTCGCACTTAGCAAATAAAATATTCTATTTGGCTACTAACAGCTGAGAAAGCACTATCTTTCTAAACATACTATATTCCTCCGCGTTTTCCAGAGGTGCAAGCGCTGGCCCGTTGGCCAAGGGAGAGGGTATTTGAGGCAGAAGTTTACTTAAAGAGGAATCATCACCTGTGTGTTGTGAACTTCTAAATCATTGGGATCAGGTGCTAAAGCAGAGTTGCGGCTCAAAGCATCCGTCAAACCTTTATCTTTACCCTTGGTGAACTCATATGTGAATGCAAATTGGGCCAGGGTCTCATGCCAACGGGTCTGCCATGGTGTTAGGTCATGAGGAGCGCGGTAGTACAGCAAGGCATGGTGGTCTATACATACCCAGAAAGGTTGGGATGAGCCATGCAAGTGGTGGCGCCAATATGTCAGCGCCTCGACCACTGCCAGAAACTCCTTGTCATAACTGGTGTAATTCAACTTTGGCAAAGACATTTTTCCAGAAAAATATACAACTGGATTATCTATCCCATCTTCACCTACTTGTAACAAGGCGGCCGCTATGGCAAAGTTGGAGGCATTAGTAGACACAATGAACTCCTTTGAAGGGTCGACATGGTGAAGAACAGACGTGGACAACAGGGTGCACTTCACCGCTTGGAAAGCATCCTTTAAAATGGGGGACCACTGAAGCACCTTGGCACCGCTAGCCTTGTATAAGGGACTGCCACCTCATAAAGATTGTGTGTGAACTTCTTCAGGAACGTACACATCCCCAAAAAGCTCCTCAATTCTTAAACTGAAGTGGGGGTAGGCCACTCACAAATCGCCTTCTCCATGTCTGGAGTTATCATGTGTCCTTGGTCAAACACGACGTTGCCCAGAAAAGTGACCTGGGACTTGAAAAACTCACACTTGCTTATCTTCAACTAAGACTGGCTGCCCTTAACCGATCCACCAGTTGCTGAAGGTGTACTGCATGTGACTCCTGATCAGGGGAAAACACCAGGATATCATCCATGTAGGCAGCCGCGCATACCCTAACAGTCCCCCAACGCTGCATCAATGTGGCGTTGAAAGATAGCAGGAGCATTCTTAAGCCCAAAGGGCATGACCCAAAACTGGAAAATCCCTTTTCTGGTATGGAAGGCGGTTAACCATTCTTGTCCCTTTTTAATCCGAATATGATTGAAAACATTGAGGCAATCCAGCTTGTAAAAGACCTTAGCCTTCTCCACATAGCGCACAATCTGAGAGTCCAAAGGGATGGGATGGAGATCTGGTACAGTGACTTTGTTAAGGTTCCCGTAGTCCACACATAGGCGTACAGTACCATCAGACTTCTCAACAAAGAGAAGTGGGGAGAATACTTGGGAGGTACGCTGAAAAATTGCACCTTTAGCTAACTGTTCCTTCACCCATACATCCAACGCCTCTTTTTCCTGGACAGTCAATGGGTAAATGGGGGAAGATATATGCACCAGATCCACTGTGAGCTTGAAGTCACAATCAAACTCGGAGTGCTCAGGGAGTTCTTTGGCGGATGCTGCATCAAAAGAGGAACCAAACCCTCCAAGCAATAAGGTATAGGAACCTCCACTGAGGGCTTCAGCAAAGGGGCAAGACTATAAGGATGAAGGTGGGGCCAATGGGGCAACTATCCCTAAGCGTCAGCCTCAGCCAAAGGAAGAACTATTGTGCAATCATTTTTAATGTAAGGAATAGGGTATTCTCTTTCAAGTTGATTTTAACGTCAAACTTCCGCCATCACTCCACTCCAAAGATGATAGGAAACAAGAGGTTTTTGACAGCCTGGAAGTGATCGGACAAGTGGTATTTGCCAACCTGATAGTCCACTGTCTCCCTAATATTCAGAGTGGGAATACCTTGGGACGCCCCTCCCTTAACCTAACTCCTGGCAAGTAACTCAGCTCCAGGTAGTCGGCTAGGCATTGGTACATAAAGTTATTAGAGGCGCCAGTATCCACCAGTACAGTGGTGGTGAAGTTCCCTAATGGGGATGAAAGAGTAACAGACAGTAGAAAAACCCTGAATGGTCTTGATTAATAGCAGACAACGCCAGAACATCACCAACAAAATTAACCTCTGGCATTAGCATATCAATAAAGTGTGTTTGGAATCATAGAAGGGGGAGGGTTAGTTGGCCACACTTACTACTGAGGCCACATACCCCACCATGCCTTCTGCAGGTGCATAAACTTTATCATATTTAAAACGAAGCTTTTTCTCCACTTCCTGAGTGCCCCAGATTATGGTAGGGATCAAAAGAGGGTTCTCAGGGGTTATTTGATATACAGGTATAGGGTTCTCATCCAGGCCATAAGAGCTAATAAACGGCTCAGAGGTTTGGATAAGATTTTCATCATAAAACGCGTTTTTAGATGTGAACGACACTATTCTCCCAACTGTAATGGAAGGCACAACATTATCCAAGGCCAACACCCCTAGTCCCATCTGCGCCGATTCTGCTGGCATGGTCTGAACACACTGGTGACAGAAAACTCATTAAATTAATTTGAATTTGATAAATTTGGTGGAAAGTCAGGGAATCACAACTTTCAGACCACGTAGCATTCATAACCAGGTCTGAGCACAAGGGGTGGATATTTTCCAGTTGGAGGCAACCATAATAACGCCAAGTTGCTCCAACCTCTGGGGAAAAGAGGAAACAGCGGTGCAGCTAATGACTGTCAGACATTCTCCTTTTCAATTTAAGAAAAAGAATGTTGGAGGTATTAGTGCTCCTGAATCTGCTACCATGATTAGCCCATCTCCTGCCCAATCATCAAATAATAATGTGATTATTAATGCTATGAGTACCAATGGCGAAAAGACCTCGGTGGATTCTTGGTGGAATCCTGACTATCAGAAAAATAAAGTTTATCACAAAAATCGGCTTAAAAAGGTAAATACTAATAATAGGATTACTCTGACTTCTCATCTGAATTTGAGGAGTTCAATATTGCATGGATCTGAACCTCCATGATGCTAAAAGATTTTACCTGTCAATGATTGGGTGCGAATTAACAAATCATTACCACCTAGATCTGAACCCTCCCAAGGTGAGAAAATTTTACCTGTTGATGATTGGGTGCAAAATAACCAATCATTACCACATGAGTCTGACCACCACCAAGGTGAGAAGATTTTACTCGACGATGATAGGGTGATAATTAACCAATCATAACCATCCAAGTCTGACCACTGTTGAGGTGAAAAGATTTTACTCACTGGTTATTGGATATAATTCATCAAATCATTACCACCCATGTCAGTTTTGCCTCAAAATATTTATCTTTGATCTGATAGGCTGAAAGCCTATATTTCCTAATTTAGATAACTCAGCTTTATATTCTTTTGCCTCGAATACCCATGGTCTCAAAATCTGAACTAGTTTAAATAGGAAAAACTAGTATTGAGAAAAGGACCTTTTCTTGGTATTGCCCTGCCTATACAATAGAAAACAT
>JAKSZP010002365.1:0-13372 GCA_022478985.1 Massospora cicadina | reverse complement strand
CTGGAATCATTATGAGCGCTCATAGGGCAGTTGGGCATGGTAGCATGCGTAAGACTATGGAGTTTTATCCATGATACTATTGGGAAAGTATGAGTTTTGATGTGCTTGAAACTATTTCCTGTTGCTATCAGTGTCAAGTAGAGAAGCCATTCTGCCATCTACGTCATATCAGTTAGTGAAACCACATTTTGCTTAGCATACGGTCTCCCTTGATGTTGTTGGCCCTTTGCCAACAGGAGCCAACTGTTGTAAGTACATTCTAGTGGCTATTGACCAATTGACCAAGATGTGTTGAAGCAAGGGTGATACAAGATCTGGGGGCAGTTATGGAGGCTAAATTTGTGTTGGAATGCATTATCCAGTGGCATGGTTGCCCTCAGTTTATTCTCACTGATAATGGCACCAACTTCACCTCACATGTCCTTCCCAAGCTGAATAAGCTTATAGGAATCTGCAGAGTTCTGATGACCCCATAACACCTCAAGTCCAATGGAATGGTCAAATGAGTGAATGGAACTCTGGTGAATATCCTGCAAAAATTAGTAACAGATCGACCATCTGATTGGACATCCCTTCTTTCCACTGCTGTGTTTGCCTATAACATCAGTTACCATTCTGCCACGGGGAAAAGTCCCTTACAACTACTATATGGTTGACATCCAGCTCTTCTGGCATTACTTTATGCATGTGTGGAAGACACCAGTGGAGTAGAACCCCATCGCTATTTGACTAACCTTGCAAATATTCAGATCAAATTTCAAACTGAAGCATATTCCTTCAGCTTAGCTAAGAAGATCAGGAATCAGGCTGCAGATCAGGTACATCAAAGTGGGTTAGCACAGTTCAAGGAAGGCGACATGGTTCTCTTCCACAACCAGCATGGGTTCAAGCAGAAGCACAAGCTGGCCAGTATATGGATTGGTCTGTATGAAGTCATTGAGAAAACTGGGGTTGATGCATATACTATTAAGGACCCCATTATTGGTCAAATCATCAACCGAGTGCATGCAAAATTCCTCTGAGCATATAAGCAATAGGAGCCTCATCATCCACTCAAGAAGGGAGTAATGTTGCAATTTCAATATGACTGGACGATAAGCCCAAGATCATCATGGCAAAATGAATGGAATCCACTGAAATCAAACTGCCCGAGGTCATCATGGTAAAATGAATGGAATCTGTTGGAATTGAACTGGTAATGGTAATTTAAGCACTTTGAAATGAGGTGATATTGGGTTACTGGGAATCAGCTGAATTGGTAAGTCATGAATTAATAAATGAAGAATTGAAGGAACCAATGAGATATGGCGAAGTGAATTACTAAGCCATGAAAGTGGTACCATCTGAAGTTGCTACAATACAAGCAGGATGAGATGATCAGAAGGTTAGGTTGTTGATATTGGAGAGTAATTATAACAGCGAGGATCTGCTGATTAATACAAGAAATAAAAAAGAGTAGAGGGAGCGATTGCACCATATTTATTTATATATTTATACATTTATTCTGTCATGTCGAGGACAATGATCATCATATTGTTGGTCCTAATTGCTCAGTGGGTCGAACCCTGTGCAAAAACCCTTGGTGTATCTCTCAAGAACTGCCAATTTTATAACAATAAAATTCTTCTTTATTTTGTATTTTCTTGGTCCTTATCTATATTTAAAAATTAAAATGATGAAACCACAGTCACATTAGTTCAAGTAGAAAAGCTTAAATATGATTTCAAGTTTTATCTTATGGTAAAAAGCTTAAGTACATGATATATGCCTTATAACTGAAGATTGTTGGAAAATTTTATAGTATTTTATTTATTTACTGTTATGGTATGATACTATCATTGTGTTTTGTCATTTAACTCTTAAAAGAATAGTGACTGGGATGGTTAAATACTTAAGCAATGGTTAGATTAGCCCAATTAAAAATGTGTATGACAGCTGGCAAATAGCTGGTAGATTGATTAAAGTTAATTTTAATCAGAATAAATTAGGTAGCATTTAGTTTTATTGGCTTAGAAGGCCATCTTATAAATAAAATCATTATAAATGCATGTTTATTTCAACATCTATTTCTAAACTATAGCCAATCTCAAATAAACTTGACATAAATATATTATGAAATATATATAATTTTTAAGTTTCTTTGATTGGTCAAATGTTTCATGTATAAAGTTGGTAGTTTTTTAAATAATTTTCAATATTTGGCTAATCTTATTGTACAATTATATAAAAATTATCTGATTTTTATCTGTATTATCTTATATTATTTAATTGGTTGATTTTATTGGTCAATATATGCTAACTTTTCTGATCATTATCTACAATAAAATTTAAAAAAATCTAGTTGATTTTATTGGTCAATCTATGCTAAATTAACTGACACCATCTACAATAAATCATTTTATCAAACCTAGCTGATTTTATTGGTCAATTTATGATAAATTTACTGATTGCCATCTAAAATAATTCATTTAATTGATCTGGTTGATTTTATTGGTCAAGTTTATGTAAAAATGATAGACATTTCTAATGATATAAGCTCATCATGCTACGATCTCATACTTGATTGGATTTTGAATATACCCCTAGCCATAGGACATATATATAATATCAAAAGGCTATTTGGCAATTATCATTAAATTCTTTCAGCACTAGACTGGGTTGCCAGTTCACAACCTTTTTGATAATGCTAGCATTAAATTCTCCTTTATCTCTTTTCTGTTTCTTGGCTGCTAGAATCAGAGAGCACTAGAGCCCCATGTGGGGCAGTATAGCACTGGATCACTGACATATTGAATTATTTACCTTATTAATTTATCTCTATATATTATTTCTCAAAGGTGTTTTTTTGTCGGTGTGAAATATCTCCCTTAATACTGTATCAAAATTAATGTTTGATACGCCATTTTGAAGATTATTTTTCCCTCTAATGACAAAAAATAAATATTTTATTCTTTTCATAGTAAAAAAAGTTTTATATATAACAAGTGAAACCCCTATATGTTTTCGATGATATTCGCTATATTGTTACGGCTGAGCAGTTTGGTATTCGGTTGATTCGATACTTAAAAGGTTTTGGCAAGCGGTTGGTGGTTTTGGGTTGATTAATAAGCTTAACGGTTTTAATAATGCAGTTAGTGATTGGTTGATATGATAAGTTAATTGGTTTTGGTAGATAGTTGGTGGTTTTGGTTGTTTCGATAAGTTTAGGTTTTTTACGAATACGAAGCAGTTGGTAATTGGTTGATTTGGTATATTTAATGGTTTTTAACCGACTTTGAAAAAGAAGAAGGTTATCAATTCGACCTGTATGTATGTTTTTTTCTTTTTTTCTGTTTGTTCGCGCATAACTGAAAATACTGGACCGATTTGGATAATCATCTCCAAAAATAGAGGATACTCCAACTTAGGTCCCATTTTACTTTTGTAAGTATTGGTCAAGTATCTGCCCATTAATTTAGTTAATAAAAAATGAGCTCGGAAGCGATGGATACATTCTCTATATATTATTTCTCAAAGGTATTTTTTGTTGGTATGAAATAAATCCCTTAATACTGTATCAAAATTAATGTTTGATAAGCCATTTTGAAGATTATTTTTCACTCTAATGACAAAAAATAAGTAAATATCTTAAAATTAATGTTTTTTTAAAATTTAAATTTTAAACCTTATATTTTAAAAATTTTATTTAAAAAATTATATATAAAAAGTGTAGTGGTGGCACTGAAGTCTCTGAATAGAATAGAATAGAATAGAATAGATAGAATAGAATAGAATAGTATAAACAACTTACAAATAACGTGTCAATCAAATTAAAACAAGTAAATAATACAGCATTTGCAAAAGCAGTGGAGCACTATTCTAACCTCAATAATATTGAGGTAGCAAGCGTTTGTTTTCATATTTTTTGGTAAAAAAATTAGTAAATTATTTTATAAAAAAAATTAGTAAGTTTTTTGATAAAAATTAGTAGATATACAAATAATATGAAAATATTTATTGCATTTGAATTGCAAAAATAAAATTTTATTTCAAATATTTGTCACAATATTTGTATATTTACTAATCTTTTACTAATAATTTTTTTACTACGTTAAAATTAGGTTTCTTAAAAAAATAAAATTTTATTTTTGTTAAGTTTTTTCCAGTTTGTCATCATTTGTTGTTTGCAATAATCTATTTTTATTGATTAAGTGCTTCTATAGGGTAGTTGTATAAGGAAACCTATTACCTGAAGTGATGCAAAGTATTTGCATGGGTCACCTAGTAGTTATATATTTAGAGTTATAGCCATATATTTAATCTGCTGACCTTCATCTATTTAACCATTTTGTTTAATCTATCTAATGATTTTGTATATAAAATTAATAGTTATTTTATTTTTATTTTATTATTTTAGTTGATATTAATTTAATTGGCCTAATCCCAAACTAAACTCATTGATTGTCATCCGTTTTAAGTTTTATTTGAGTTGGGCCAACCTGGGGACAATACCAACCAATTAAGGGGAAATTGAATGAATTGGAAAGGAGGATAAAATCCAGAAAACCTCCACGTGCAGCATATGATAGGCCAAGAACTCCATGGACTGCCTTGCTATTTGCTATCTCAGTTTGGGGCATTGGTGCATAATGCCAACACAGTCATAATCATCCCCTACCCAAAGTTCATCTACCAGGATCAAACTTAGAAGGCAGTGGTCATTGATTGATTGTCATCTATTTGGTTGATTTGAATAGGTTAATTGTTTTTGGGTATGATGTAGGTGGTTATCTTAATGTACTGCCTTTAATAATTAATTAATTGGCAAGTTAAAAATTTAAATAATAGTTGATTTAATTGATTGGCTAAATTTTTTTTAACACTAAATAAATAAATTAAATGAAATAAATTAAATAAAATAAATGAGAAAAAAATGTTGAGTTGAGAATTGAACCTGCACTCTAAACAAACCTTAAGCTTAATTATCATTTACTATTTTTGTTTAGTTTTGGGTGAGAAATTGGTGAATTTATAGAGATTAGTTGAACTAATACAGATTAGGTGAAACAATTGAATTGAATTGATTTACTACTACCAACCACTCAGAATTAACCCCACAATTAAGAAACTCAAAATAATAGTTACTTAATTTACCTTTGTAAATAATAACCGATCACCAACAAAGTAATCAAAAAATTTAGCCTATTAAACTGATTTATTTGTGGACAGACTAGACCCCTTGTGGGGTGGTATAACACCGGATTGCTGATATAGTGAATGAATATGAAAACTAACTGATCACCATAATTTCTACAATATTTTACTTGTATAATACATTTTTACCAATTTTTATATAATATTATATCAAAGTATTTAAATTTGTATAAAACAGATTTAATACTAAACTATAAGCATGTTTAGTTTAAAGCAATAATAATAAGATTATTTAGTTATGTAAAAATATATAAATTATAGGGGAGGATACCCCAATGGTAGAGTAGGGGACCTCTACCGCTGCCTCCCCGAGTTCGATTCCGGTATTTGAACTTTGGGTAGGGGACAATTATGACTGTGTTGGCGTTGCGCACCAATGCCCCGAACCGAGATAGCGAATGGCAAAGGCGGTCCATGGAGTTCCTGGCCTATCATACGCCGCGCATGGAGGTTTTCCGGATTTTATCCTCCTTTCCCATTTTCTTCACTCCCCTAATCGGTGCGGTATCGTCCCCAGGTCGGCCCACCTCGAATAAAAATTAAAAATATATAAATTATCTTCCCTGATTTTATAAGAGTTTTATTTTAATAAAAAATTTAATTTGATTTAATGAAAAAAGAACAAAAATGTCTATTATAGAAACATATAAAATATAAATAAACTGGTTACTTTAATTGTTTAAATGATTTAAATAACTTAAATGATAAAGGATTAAATAGCTAAAGTGATTGAGCTAGGTTTTGAATACACAATCTTTAGTAACTTTATTTTTGAGTCCTAAGTTGAGTCAATTATATAAGGTGAGCTTATCTATAAAAGCAATTTATTTAGATAAGTTCGAGTCTGATTATCGACTTAACTACATATTACAAGTTAGAAAAGTGATTGCGCCAGGATTTGAACACAAACTTTAGTAAGCTTTAAATTTAGATTCAAAAGCTGAGCCTATTATGCTAGATGATGATTTTTAGAAACGATTTGGTTTTTTTTAGTACTAGATGGTCAACGATTTTGTTTTTAATTCAAAGTTTTGATTTAGATTTATATATTATACATTATATTGTTATGCTAATTACATCAGATTATAAGATTTAACCAATCACCAATCACTTAGATAAATAATTAAACTTATTAGCCATTTGACAAACAGCAACCAATCACCAAAATATTTGAGCCTATAAAATTGATCAATTTATTGATTGATTGTTGACAAAAACAGATAAACCTTTTTAATTTTTGCCAGACACTGTATCATTGATCCAGTGAACACGCAACTTGAAATTAGTTTACGGAGTGGATCAGTTTCACGGGCTAATCAACTTGACTAAGTATTGTTAAAGATGGATACTAAATGATTGATAAGTGTAATTGGATCAAGTAGATTAATTCTTAGTCATAAAACTTTATATTAGGGATATTTTGAAACATTTACCATTTTCTGCTTAAAGTTCTTTAAATTTACTATGGCTTTATACAAACCGTAGATTATCTCCATCACAATTGTTTTATATGGATCAGTTTAGCTAAGGATTTGTTGTTACATAATGGTGAGTAATTAGTAGTATTGTAAATTCACTTATTTCTCAGTAGTTAATTAAATTAGTCAAATTTAAAACACTTTGAATATCTTTTATATATATTATATGACAAAACTCAATTTTTAACTAAATGTTGTGTAGGTAGAGAATTACTATCTATATCAGGAGGTGCATTCAACATCAATATTATATTTCTGTAGGTTAGCAACCCTCATGAGTCACATGAGCAGATGGCTTATGTTCGAAGTCCTCTATATAATAAAATTGTATAAACTAAGTTTCAATACTAAAAAAGAGTTTAAAATGGACCAATGGATAAAACACAAGATTGGCGGATCAGCATAGATCCTTGTTTCTTATTTTCATGATGGCAAAACTTACTAAACATCCTGTCATGTGTTATTGATTACCCAGACGTTATAAAATATAGTATGCAATTGCCTCCACTCATGATTATTGTATAAATCGAAAGTAGACATTCTTAGTTTTTCAGAACATTTCAAATAAAGCAAAGTAGCTAAAATTTCTGTATAAAGGTTAGATGTTTTAATTTACCTTTGAACTCCTAATAACGACTTTATAATGCAAGAACTTTATTTCTAATTGAATGAAAAATATTCTCGAATTATTTTCCAATTTATCCATTAAGGACAGTTTTATTCAATAAGTATGTTTGTGTGTATCAATTAACTTGATTTGACCGAGGGTCTTTAAGTTAACAAGGTGGTTAGATTTGGAATCTACATAATTTGATTATGGATCATGTAGGCTCATTCATATTATAAAAAGAGACTGTTATATAATTATCTTTCTCTAATGGACGATTATTTTTTTAACTACACTACAACAGAATTTCAAGTTACAAACTTGATAAGCCTAGTCTGTGCATCTCTGGTTTTATTGTACATCCTATGGCTAAGTAAGTCGAATCCTTAACTAAGCTAATATCAGGAATTACAAAGCCTATATTTGTTAGTCGCGTAACCCTCAAGATTCAGACGTCAATCGCTTTTGTGGATATCCTTCGACACCTGAATTATATTTTCAATTATGTTGAAAACAATTCTGCATGTGCATTTTTAGGATTCTTCTACTGCCTTCTTTTTCATATCAACACTTATCTCAATTTTGCAATTGCATTGAACCTTCATAAGACATATTTACATGAAACTATTCCAAGCGATAGGTTTACATACTCATTATATGTCTTTCCCTTTATAGCTGCTCTAATTGTTGACTTAATTCCATTTGGTAAGAAGTCTTACTAGTCTAATTTTTAAAGCATATGATGCTTATGGTGCTGGACTTACTAGGTTTTGCTTTTTCAAGGCAAAAGGAGATTTATACGAGGCTATGAAAATATTAGTTCTCTATATCACCAACTACCCTTTTATAATATATTGCCTTTATGTACCCTTGGCTATAATGGTGAAACTTTATCGTACTGAGCCAAGTGCTGTTCCTACTGACCCTGAGTCTCAGCTTCTCATTGGTGCACAGGATCCTCTCTCACGGACCCTTGTACTTAGAGTGTAAGTATACTATTATTTTTTAGTACTAGATGGTCCCAACCCGAGGGGGGGGATTCATCGATGTTAAGTATACTATTATTCATTCTAACTTATTAGATCACTCTATCCTTTGGCTTGTTTCTTATGCCATAATGGATGTACTGCTTTTGATATATATGCCTCAATATATGGTAAAGCAAACAACTTTTTAGGAACCTTGTCATTTTGGGAATAAGTATCAATGGAGCAGTAAATATGCTTTGTTTCTTGATTGATCCTTTTATACTTGAGTCATTTAATCCTCCAAACCTTATCTCTATTGATGACCCTGAAGAGTTATCTGATAATGAAGAAGATAATGTACGTCATAATATTATCAATGAAGACATAGATGAAACTTCAAACAAAGAAAATGATGATCAAGAATATACACCTGAATCTTCTGGTTCAAGCAGTACATGCTCTGATCATAGAATGCAAGGATGTATACCTATTCCTTCTAGCTCAAATAATCCTCGGTCTGATTGTTATATTGATCGTGATAGATTAGAACGGATGGATCCACATTCTAGGTACTATACAGCTCCAATAGCAGTTCCTCATTCAAGTAGTTTAGAAGAATGGAAAAAGAAAGGATGGCATACTTCAGATATGCATTTGCATCCCAAATTCCTGTTTAAAAATTAATAAAAAATATTACCTTTACTAATTATATAGCTATGATTAAATTATAATGGTTTTAAATCAATTCTGGATAAATTATTATATCATATTTATAGGCAATATTAGTCCACCCTAAGTGCAGGTTTTAAGTTTGAAACCTGTACTGGCTAGAAAACTTCTCGGTGTGGTAAATTTGTCCCAAGGTCGACCCACCTCGAATAATTTTTATAGGCAATATTAGTTATTCATTAAATAGCCATTGCCCCGAGTTCGATCCCAGTAATGGACTTTGGGTAGGGGACGATTTTGACTGTGTTGGTTTTGCGCACCAATGCCCCGAACCGAGATAGCAAATAGCAAAGGCGGTCCATGGAGTTCCTGGCCTATCATACGCCGCGCATGGAGGTTTTCCGGATTTTATCCTCCTTTCCCATTTTCTTCATTTCCTAATCGGTGCGGTATCGTCCCCAGGTCGGCCCACCTCGAATAAAATTTAAAATTTAAATTTAAATTTAAATTAAATACCCATTGCATTTTTTACTAACAATAATGATTTAGTAGATATTTATTATATAAAACAAGAGATTTTGAGTTTGATTGTATATACTACAATTAAGTCATAATAGATGGAACGCTAGCTTATTTTTATATCACAGCTTATATAGTTAGGCTTTAATTAATATTGCAAAGGTAGCAAAGGTAATACTCCAACCTCTATATAAGTAATGATAACATCCTAACATAAGTATGATATAAGTACCATATTTATTTTAGTATATTCATCTTTAAACTAGTATATAATCATGTTTTAGTATACCATGTAGACAAGAACACTTATAACAACTGTTATTAAAAAACTTGTTCTAAACTTTCAATTTAGCTCAACTATAATAAATCATAAAACTGCTATTTTCTTTGCGTCTTGATTTGACTTGTAATAATTATTATAAAAGCAAATTTTATACTTTGTAGACAAAAAAATTCTTAATTAAGAAACAAAACTCTTTAATATGTTTTAAAATGAGTTTGGAAGACCATAAGATGGACTCTACCAATTGCACTTCTATAGGTAGTAATTTTTAGGCTGTCTTCCTATTAATTTGATATTATTAATTAGATATACTCCATACATCCCAATCACAATGCCCTATAAGAGTAAAAGGCAGACTAAAACCATAGACTTGTGGTTGGAGAAGGACCAATTGCCCATGAGGCCACCTATATACACATAATATATACAACCACTTCAATGCTTTAATGTAGTTTTTTCAAGGTAAGACAACCAAGAGATGGAAACTATCAATTGATCAAAGAGCTAAAAAATAAAAAAAACCCTAGCACAAGCAAATAAAAATGCTCCAAGAGCATATGAGGCAAAACTAAATTAAATTAACCAGGTGGGAAAGCATAAAATAGTTTATTCAGCAATGGTGGAAGAGAAGAAGGATTGTTTGCACATCCTAAGCTTTATCTTACTTATACAAGAGTAAAGTACAGGCTAAGGTGGAGAGCAATGGCGTAGAGGTAACAGCAATATGCAGCTAAATTTATTATAAAAGGAAAGAAGCTATATAAGTAAATCATCCATGTTAAAAACTAGGATTTAGCTCAGATACCCACTATGTATAACCTCAGCCTTTTATTTGATTATAGTTTTATCAGTTAATCCCAGCTCCAGATAGATTAAATCTACATACTTAAGCATTCTAAAGTAAACTTCATGTCTTTTTATCTCCTAGAATAAACTAAATTACTTATGGTAATTAGATTTTGACCTAAGTTTTCTGCTATTATTTAAGTGCTTTTTACAATAATCCTAAAATACATGAGCAACATTTGCTACTTATTTGTGACCTTATATATGACCAGTTTACTTTAGCTGGATTAAGCTATCACATTTTAACTTATTTATAATAAAAGGGGATGAATTTCTCTCATGGAAAAAATCATTTAAAACATTTGACTTTCTTAAATTTTGCAGTGCACTACTTGGATCATCATATACTAGACAGTCTAGATGGCAATCCATCCAAATTGCTAATTACTGCAGAGCTGCCCACTATCAAATCCAAAATCATGAATGATGTAGTCATACACCTCTATAGATAATAACTACAGCTTTCCTAGTTCCTGGTACAAGTATTATCACTGATATTTTTATATCTTGCATCTACTTGCTCTTAATTTGCTACATAGTAAATATATAACTCTTTGTTTTTAAAATTTTTCCAAGCCATAATATTTCTATTATTATATGTCTTTTTGGAATTCTTATTGAAGTTTGCTTAGAAAATAAGATAGCTAAAATGGGTCACTTGACTATCTATATGATTATTAATACATTGATGGCAAATTGGCTTAAAAAACAAGTAGTCAAGCACTCATGCATTTTTATAAAACAAAGTACAATTCTGAAAAGAGATTGTCTCCCTCAAAGGGACTTAAAGTGGCACTTCTTTGTATAATTATCACCACAGGTTGGGAGTAAAACTCTTTGCACTTAGTTTGGATAGAAAAAACTATGGTTTCTGTCAGCTTTGCCCTATCAAGGGTGAAGCCTCAATTTTGGGTTTCAAATTAGTTTGTATAATTTTATTTAAGCTAATTTTCTTACTAATTTATCAGTCAACCTTGTTTAGTCCTAACAGATAAAATCTTTTTTTTATGTAATAGGTTGCAAAGCACTGAGTGATTTTAATTAAATGGTGCAAATTTATAGCCAAATTGATCTAAAATTAAATTAACAACTAAGTGATCCACTTACCAATTAGGTAAGGTGACTACCCCAACTAACTTGTTATAATGTCATTTTTAGGGACTGAAGCCCTACTCAAACTTATCTTATATATTTTCCACAGATGCCAACCTTAAGACATCTACTATGCCTCACTAACTGTTAACTTTATAATATCAGATTCTTAAGCTAATTTACTAACATGTGTTCTGGGGCTTTACCTAAGAAAAACTGATTTAGTAAAAGTTGTGGGTGCCCATAGTAGTTGAAATGGAATTTATGAGTTGTCTTTGGGATGGCTTAGCTGATTGAATTGGCTGGAGAGAGGCAATGGCTTAGCACTTGTACTTTATCTGGATCCAGTTTATATGCACAATTCTTGAGTTACAATAATAATTATTATAACTATTGAAGGGGTAATTTTTATAAATTTGCCAGGAAATATATATGGTACTCTATTTGTCAAAAATTTTTTATATAAAAATGGTGGCTAGGTGTCCTGAGGCAGATGGGACGCTTGAGTCCTCTTAGTTCAGGATCTTCACTTGTCATCATGTATGGGGGCTAAGCTGCAGCAACTTTCTTTGATTAGCTTTAGGATTGTTGTTCTTCCACTGTTGAGGGCGTTTGAATGGTAGCTTCTGATGTCAAAACGGAGTATTATCCTATGCCATTTCCTGGATCTCCTTTATCATTTTATTGTCTGATTAAAGACAAATGCTCATTTTGCAACAATCCATTTGATTTCAGAATGCTTAACCCTTTAGGAGTATGGTCAAATGATGTATTTATTGGTCTTATTTTGAGATAATTTGGGACATTCTTTATCAAAAACGCTGACATCACCCCATCAAAATCTTGACAGGTGGGGACATAAGGGCGCAGGAACCTATTATGTACATGGTTAAAAACTGTGTCTTAAATGATATCTAAAATGAAGTAATTGGGGCCATTATTATACAGCACAAGATTTTACCCATCCAAGAAGTGATTAACCTATTAAAACCTACCAGGGTGATGGTGGCAAAATAGCACAAGGTCTCTGATATTAAACAAGAAAGAGCTGGATGTTTTACATTTGACCATGCAGTTTCCATGATAGTGGTAGAGACAATCCATTAGGTGGCAAGTGCTTACAGCCTAATTATTTCAATAGCTAGCGCCCTTATCATTAATTCAGCAGTGTTGGTAGAGACAGAACCCAATAAAGGCTGGACGCTACTAGGCAATTAAGACTCCCTACCATAAAGGTCCTAAAATGAAACATTTTGATCATTTGGTAGTAGAAGATTAAAAGGCCAATGAAGTGGATGGCAGGTAGTGATTCCATTTCATGAGGTCTGTGGCATCCTTTTTATAATAAATAGAGACTAGAGTGCCATTTGTCTTCTCAAATGCACCATTTGTTGAAGGTGCATAAGGTGCAGTGAAGTGCTGGTTAGTATTAAATAGTTCAATCAGCTCTTGAACAACTTGATAGGTAAATTTTAACCATTTTCTGAGAGAAAAACTCTGTGTCACCCATGCTGAGTGAAAACAGAGCAAAACAGAAACAATCTGGTGGCAGTAGTGCTGGCTTAAGAAACTGAGATGGCCTCAACCCACTTGATGAAGAGTTCAATGGCTAGTATAATGAAGCTGTGACCATTAAGACTATGAACAAGGATTTCATGGCTTAATGACATGACTGAGGACATAAAAAGTAAGGACACAGTGGACGTCAGGAGGTAAA
>JAKSZP010002364.1:0-13409 GCA_022478985.1 Massospora cicadina | reverse complement strand
TTTCTTCAAAATTCCACTAGTCAATCCAGCAAAGTGTGCTGCCACCCAAATAATCCTCCCAATGATCGCCAAATGAATCATCCAGTTGCTCGACCCCACCATGTGGTGGTGGATCATATCCACAGCAAACCACCCCATTCTCAATGATAGAGTTAATTCTCCATTCATTTTTGCATACCCATCTAATGTGAACCCATCTGTGACGGTTGAGGTTTATCCTCAGCATCACATTGCCCTGATCTTTGGTAAGACAGGGCAGGCTGTGTCTGGATGTATGGAGGAGGAGCGGGAGTTGGTCCTGGCAGGGACGCCTAAGGGGCAGGAGCTTGGAGTAGGCCAAGGAGCCAGATGGGCGTCCAAGTCGAGGAAAAACGAGAATCAGGTAAAATGGGAGTTTTGAGATTCGATTTGGATTTGAATCAAGAATGGAATGGAACAGGTGCTTGGAAGTTTCGCGGTTCGTTTGGAATTCGAAATGGAACTGGTGCGGAACTGTTGAGAATCGGAACTGGCACAGAACCATTGAGTGAGGATTCCGCGATCCTGCTGTAAGGTTTACACCAAGCATTAGTCAGATTAGCACCATAAGCTTGTGTTATATTTTATATTAGCTTGTAGCATGTGTATATAGGGAAGGAACTGGGAGCTGGAGGCTTCTCAGTTCTGTTTTCTATCAACCTGGCCAATATTAAATAAAAGAACTTTAAAATTCATATATTTACAGTTTGAGTTTATTTAAAATATTGCCTAACTGCAGCCATGTTTGGCTTGAATCAACAAGAATTGGACTTTGAGAGTGAGCTTGGGAAAGCTATTGCCTCCCTTTATACCTTGTCTTGGAGTCAAGGCATGTTGCTGGGGTTAAGTATATTTGCAACTGTCTTCCAGGGGGTGCTTGTCCAATCTTGTAGCGCGCGCACAAGGAGAGTAGTATCAGGAGCCCTGTCAGCCCTATGGTCTGTAACATGGATCCTGTTGCCCAACTCATTTGTGGCTCATTGGAAGGAGCCAGTGCGTTACACCATCCGTCCAATTTTCTGTTGGGATTCCTGAGACCATTCCCCCCATCAGAGCAGCCTCAGGGCACCCCACCCTGATGCCCGCAATCTCAGCCCTCACACCTGGCTCATCCGCCGCTAATCCCACTAACCTGGGGGCTCTGGAGCACCCCTCCCAAGGGGGGCTCGCCCCTAATGCTTGTCGCGAGTCTGTTTTCCCCTCTGACGGCACCCCTGCCCATGTGGTGGGCCCTGTGCCGCCCCTCCCTGGAGCACAGGCTCACTTGCTAGTAACTGAAGGCCAGCAACCATGAACCCTGGAGGAGTCATCATCCTCCCTGCCTCTCCCACCCTTGGTGGTTGCCCCGCAAGACTTACGGTTGCCCCCATTGCAACCATCTGGTTTGCCTTAGGGGCCTTTGGTACTTTTATAAACATTTACTTTCCTCACGTCCCCACTAGATCCCCCCTTCTTCTAGTCGCATGGACCGCTGTGCCCTTGGCATTCTGGGCTCTCCACTGGGTGCTCACACACCCTGACTGGGAGCCCAGTCTAATTCTTATCAGCTGCTTCCATGACAGCTGCTGCCAAATCTGTGGCTGTGCTTGCAAAAGGAATTCCACCTCCCGTTATCCCCAATAGTCTTACTACACAAAGTAAGATCAATATTAAAACTTTACACAAAAATGTCACTGAAGCCATCCAGAATGTGGTAACAGTAACACGGAATCTGAAAGCAAAATTAACCTGAACCAACATTACCACATTCGTTAAACTCCCAGACGCCCACCTCAAAGCTGAAGATGCTTTGGCCAAATACATCGTTGCCATTTTGATGGTTGACAACTATTCAGAAGTTCCAGTCATCAAGAATATTGAACCCCATATCGCTGATGCCCCCACACCCTTATTATCTGCCTTAACATGCACCCTACTCTGGGATGAGATGGATGCAGCTGAAGATGCGCCCCCCAATCCCCCCTCCCCATCCACCATGGAGGGATAGCAATATCCGCTGCCCACCTGGTTGGATATTCTGATAGGTATGATTCATTCGATCTGTCCATTTTGGGCACTTTTTTTAGTACTAGATGGTCATATTTTGGGCACTTTGAATCATTTTTTATTATTATATTTAGTTTTAGTTTGGTAATGTCCGTCCCCTGGTTGGCTTACCTCAGTTAAATAAATAGATAAAGAATGACCTGATAATCATTTAATTTACTTACTGCTCAAAATTTTACCCCTCATCCCTAAGTATTTACCTATGGGAAGTCTCCACCCCCTCATACAAGTTGTTGCAATGGCAGTGAACCTGATGGGTACAGTATTGGCTACACTTGGTGGCAATTCACAGAAAGCATATTAAAGGCCAGATCTGTTGATACCAGGATAATTCTGTACTTACTAAGAACACCCTAAAGATATGCCTTCTCAGCACTCTTCCAATGTATAAGGATATGAGAGGGCCAACCTTTAGGGCTCTACTCTCAATACCCCATGTGGCTCAATCCTCTAGGCTAACCATTTAAAAGGTCTGGGAACAATCTGCAACAGCTTCGGAAAGGAGGAGCCTTACCCCATATGTCTAAACTTCCTCTATCAAACTAACTCCCAGGATGATATCACCACAAAACCACAAATCTGGGACACCTATGCAAAGATGTTAAAGCCCTAGATTGACATTCTGGCTAGGACAATGTTTTGCAATCCATCCTTCACCCATCTACTCTCAGCAGAACATATTCTAAATTATTAGACCTTAGGTACCCTGAAAGCCTTGGATAATATTATGGGTGCTTTAGCACTCCAAAGGAAAGCCTAGTTTTCCTTGCCATGTCATGTATCTGAAAGAGCTAATCTAGACTTTATCTTTCCATTTACATACTTGGCTAGCCTCCAAGGATTGGTAGCTACTAAGCCTTTCAAGTCCTATACCTAACTATGATGGTAAGGTTTATAAAAAAAGCTTTTGTAACCACAAATAAATTTTAGTGGGGCAAACAGTTGCTACTAATAGAAGCGCCTCAACCTTGGCTTATAAAATCTTGCCACCTACTGTGTGAGTGCTTTAAAGTCTGTCATACCATGTGTAGTCATTAGACTGGTTGTGAGGGCTGAAAATACGTTTAAACCCTACTGACTATAGCTAAATTGGAAGGGAAGGGTGATATGTAAGCGGAATTTATAGGCCATGGTGCTTGGATAAACCTATGTGATTAAGTGTAAACAATTCTTAATAGATGATAGTTATATGGTATGTATTAATGATTAGGTTACATTAGCACACCAGATTAAACCTTCAATACTACTTTGCCGTAGGCTTAAATAGAAAAAGTAGAACTAACTGGTTACTTATATTCCCAGGAATAGTTGCTGTAAGAAAATTGGTGTAGAAGCGCTTAAAGGTTTGATTTGCCACTAACACAATAGGATACCACTATAAAGATTGCTACCCTTTTAAAATTATGGATAAATGATAACAATCCAAGTTAAAATATGTTAAGATGCAGAGCCATACCACCCAATCTAGTCACGGGATTTCCAGCTCTAAATCATTGCTTCTAGTCTTCTCCTATTTCCCTCTGCCTCTTACATTATTTATAATATAACTATCTCTTTCATGGGTAACCTGATACTATGTCAAGGTTTAATATGCATCAGCATATCTCTTTCTTTAATATAGATTAAGGCCATCTTCCCTCACCATTTCTTATTCAGATGCCCTCACATTGCATAAAAATCCCATATTGCGTTGGCACAGCTCTTCCTTTAGGGTTGGACTTGAACAACCTAGTCAATTGTTATATTGGAGCAGGTCATTATTGAGTCATATCAAATAATTTGTCATAGCTAAAACAATTGATGGTCACCTAATTTGATGGCTAGCAGCGTTAAAAACAGATCAAGCTCAAATCAATAATAAAAGATAAACTTGTGCCCAGTAAGCAAGCTGATGGCTAGATTATTACTTGCTCCGCTAAATTTTTTACTCTAAAAATTGATTGACTAAATTTAAATGTTTTGATTTTTGTACAGCTTACCCTCACCATTGCATTGATCCATTATTCCAAGGTGGACAAGTTTGACACCTGCTGCCCCTGCATGGGGTGTGGTGCACCACCTCCTTTTATTTTTGGCTGCTGCTGAGGCATTCCCAGGATGGCTTTACTAGATCCCCATCCCTTCCAGTCACGTTGTCCACCCATTAGGACCTAGATCACCACCTTGTGCACTCACAGCTTTTGCTTTGAAGCCCCCTGGTGCTCCCCAGAGCAATCTGCAGTCCAGACTTTGGGTTAAATATAGGGAATCTCTTCCCATATATGTGTGCTAACATATTTTAGATGGCACAGGAAATGTTTTGACCAGCTGGTTTTACCAATTTCCACCTCTCCAAGGGGTACTTCAACCTCAGCTTCTCTTGTGAAGCCCATGCCATGATGGCACCAATACTGCCTTTAGTTTATAAAGATACCCTCATCCTAATTACTTGCACTTGGATTTCAGCTGATGCCACTCTGGTGGTTCAGTTTTCCAGCTTACCCTCCCACCTTTCACCTGAGCAGCTCCACTGTAAACTCATGGAGGAGCTGGCTGCTTACAATGCTGATCTTATCCTGCAATCTGCAGTTCTCAATGGGACCAGCCATCTCATAGGGCCGTTATTCACATTGATCTGGCCCTTCCACTGTGACACCCAACTTGCAATTTCCTAATGTATTGTTACTTGCTCCACCTCAAACATCCTTTTAAGCCCTTATTGAGAACAGCTGAGCTGTCTGCCCTTTATGCTTTGCCTTGATCATTCAGAGTGCAATTACCAAACTATCGCTGCTGTAGTGGCCTTTACCCTCCACCCTCCACAGATTTCCCAGCTGGCTGCCCTGGAGGAACTTTTGGATTGGGGATCCAACCTCCCACCCCCTCCATCGGGTGTTGCAGGTGCATCTCCTCCAGCATCAACCAAGATCCCACCCCAGCTCAGTTCCTGCACACATTACCTAAGTGCCCATCAGATTGCCTTGGCCAACCGTTCACCAGCCAAATCACCCCAA
This sequence comes from Massospora cicadina, assembly GCA_022478985.1. NCBI lineage: Eukaryota > Fungi > Entomophthoromycota > Entomophthoromycetes > Entomophthorales > Entomophthoraceae > Massospora > Massospora cicadina. Next base: position 8,352 of record JAKSZP010002364.1, on the reverse strand, counting down.
CCCACCCGACCAGCACCGGTTGCTGGCCCAATGCTGGCTGATGCAACCATCCAAGCCTCTCAAGTGGGTGATGATTTGGACCAACCTGAAAGCATCAGTTCCAGTTTTGGCTGGCCAGGATTTTTACAGCCTCTCCCTGGCTCAACTCCATGGTGCCATTTCCACCCACATAAGGGCTTCCCAAACTACAACCCAGACTACCAGCTTGCCATCAAATCAGCATTATACCCTACCAACCCCCTCCACCACCAATCACTACATATGGCCCTGAAGCCACTTATGGGAATAGATTCCCACCCACGGTTTCCCAGCCAATTTCCCCAACGCCCATTTGGTATGGAGCCCACCCTTGCCACCGGTCACCTATCTGCTGGTGCAGCCAAACCTCCCCACTCTGATCCCAACACCCCCAGGCTTGACAAAAACCTTAAAAAATCTAGTTTATAACTGAACCATTTCGTTTATCAAGCACCAACTTATTCACTACATTGTGACCATGCAGATGGTGGGCATATCCTTGATGGGACCAACCAAGCTCACTTTCACCTTCCCCATACAGCTGATCCCCCACCCCCACCTTGTCTACTCTTGCACACCAACTGAAACATCGGCCAGTAAGTGACCCCATCCCCCTCACCCTCTGACCTGGCCGCTTAGGCTAGCTTCTGCGGGGTCACGTTGGGTGGTTTTTGGTTGGGCACCTGGGGATAAAAATCCGTAACCCGGCCCCCCTAGGTTAAGCTCAACCCGGTGTAGAAAGTTGATGGCTCAGCTTAGTGTCCCATCAACCCGGATTCTGACAGCTTTTAAATTAAAGCTGTATAGCCGGGTAGGTGCGGTGGGTAGGGATTATTGGGTTTTTGGCGGGTACCGATTTTGGCTTTCGTGGGGATCGGGATCCGGCTTAACTACCACAGGGTGTCACTCCAGGGTGTACGTGCGGCTAGGGGATGGCCCCATAAATCAAAACTAGTTTGAAGCGTGGCCCTTTACCCGATCTTATATCCGAGTATGATTAACTTTTAGGGTAAGCCCGCCGGACCCGCCGCGCAAACCCATACCCGTTCCCTTAACCCAGTAAGCTACCTGATCGGATGGGGATGGTTTAAAGTGGCAAAGTTTATACCCCCTAAAACCACCTTACGCGTCGAGCGGGTGCCGAACTCGAATATCCTCGATACCGTAAGCTTATAACACCTATCCCCGCAACGGTGAGGTTTCGGCTCGATTAACCGTCGGTACCCCTTTGCTCAAACCCCGTCGATTAACCGTCGGTACCCCTTTGCTCAAACCCCGTCGATTAACCGTCGGGTGGCCCACAAATCCGCCGGACCGGCGCCTCACTTGAAACGTTGCCAAGGATCCATCCCAGCGCACCAATTTATAACCCGGGGGCTACAGGGGCAAACTAAGCGTATGGAAGGAAAGGACTATCAGATTTATAACCTTTAACCTGTAAAGTGAGGACCCGATATTTAATGGTTTGTCGTTTATAATAAGGGTGACGTTAATCAAAGAACCCCCACCTTAAAGGATTACCCCTATGGAACAACTTAAGCTGAGGCTGAGAGGAGGTTTAGGTAACCAGAAGGAAAGATATCGGCGCCATCATTGGGCACGGCGGATTCTCCAGGCGGTGGGTGGGATGACTGGAGGGTTAGGCCACACGGTAGCAAATTACCTTCGAGCCGATGGATAAGGGGAAGTAGGAAGGTGGCGAACAGGAGGATGGAGAACAGGATGGTCAAGGTATTGACAAAGTAGTACCCGTCCCGGAGGATGGCGCATTGCCCGCCCAGGGCCTCACACGCCCGCTTCCCCTTGTCGGAGGCGCACGCGAGGGCTAAGGTTAAAGGTGGGGAACGGGCTTACCTTGGCCCGGACCCTCGCCCACCGAGCACCGTGCCACCGTGAAATACTCGACGGCCTCGAGGACGAAATATTTGGGCCAGGTCCCGCCCAGGTTGGAGAGGGTGTTGAGGAACTGGAGGCGTCAGTGGGGGCGCTTGGCTTACCGTCATGTACGTGCCCCCGATGTAAGGGTCGGCGATCTGGCTGAAGAAGGCGGATATCCCCACGAACTGGACGGTGCTACGCCACGTGAGGGCCCAACCCCACGCCTTACCTTGTAAAGGAGGTCAAAACCCCAACCACGATAACGAGTAGGAAGTAGGGGAGGTTGACCCCACCGGCTGGGTAGGCCATGACCACCAGGGATCCAACAAGGGAGAAGAACAACCTTCCGAAGATCGCATACAGCCACTAATCAGGTCAGTACCCCCAAATCATCTACCGGCTTCAATGGGCGAGGCCCAATCGACCACTTGGCGGCATAGAACCCGAACACGATTTGGAACGGGAAGTCAATCAACGCAATCAGCGCCAGGTCCTCCTTCTTGAAGCCCCGATCGAGCAGCTTCAGGGAGGTCACCGCCTCGTTGCAGATGAACCCCACCTTGCAAACCAGCAACACCCCAACCAGGCTACGGATGTCTACCGGTTAACCCCTCCAGCCATGCTTACGTGGGAGCCTGCAGATCTCCACTATCGTCCGATACGTCTCGGAGATGTTCATATCCTGGTGGGGCCCGTCGCGCGCCTCGGTTTTAAACAGCACCAGGTACGCCGTGACGAGGGCGTAGCCGAACGCCCAGAACATGAGGTAGGCCGACAGCGTCACCACCCCCACCTCGGAGCTGGCCGACCGCAGGTACGTATTGCTAGCCAGTTGTAAGCCCATCCTATTGCCTTACCAAAACTCGGGCGAGCTGAGCGCCAGGAATATGGTGAAGGAGAGGAAGTACCCCGTCGTCAACCCGACCGTCTGGCACGTGCTGGCGTAGGAGAGGTTCTCCTCGGATAACAGCGTCAACGCCCACCCGTCAACTGCGATATCTATACCCCAATTACCGAACCGAAGGTCACCAGACTTAAAACCCACCGCTCGGCGGCATTACCCAATACCGCGCCCTGCGCGCGAACCCAAACTAACCCAAACATTTTTGCAAACCGTACCCAGCACTTAGGGCGTTAGGCTATGAACCTCGTACTTAAAAACCCCAATAGTTTAACTGCAACCCCAACCCATGGAAAGTACAATTACCTTGCGTCGCGCTCAGGAAGACCAGCAGGGTGAAAAGGCAGGTTAGCGAACCGACATCGATGGGGTCCTAAACGTCGCGTCAGCCAGCGAGCCTTCATAACCGCGTCTAAACCCTATTAAGCTTACGTTGTCGAGGAAGCTGGCGACGTTCGAGCTCAGCCAGTACAGGAGGGCGGCGGATAGGGCCTGGATGGGCACGATCCAGGTCTTGCGCCGGCCCACGCCCCTCAAGTAAGCCGAGTCGACGATTGGGGACCATAGCAGCTTCAAGCTGTACGGGTACCCCACCAACGAAAAGGTGGCGAGCTGGGCGTAGCTGAGCTTCTCCTTTAATAGAAACGGGATGCTCCCGGTGGCCAGGCCGTTGGGAACCCCTGAAGTAGGTCTATTGGGAGGAGGTCAAAGGCCCTCACGTAAGGTGGAGATAAGAGGAACGGGAACGGGTGGTGATTAAACGCTTACACAATACGACCAATAGGACGACGTTCCAAATATCCCGCTTCAACGAAGGCCGTTTAACGGGGGCTCGGCCATCCAACCCACCAACCTCTTTGGGTGAAACGCTCCCCCCAGCTTCCAACCCTAAATCCCCGCCCTGGGAAACCTGTAACGAATTTATCGGCCGGTACCTAAGTTGACCATCGGTATCGGCCGGCAGATCATGTTCCAAACTTCCATCATCCCCAACCCGGGAAACTAAAAAAATTTTGAGTTGGCGAAAATTATAAAACCCCAAACCTGGGCGGTTAGATAAAACCATCTTTGGGGGTATCCAAAAAAAAACCTAAAGGCTTCGAACGTATGAACTTGATCCCAACCCCACAACTTGGATAAGCGTTGGAACCTTTAAACCCCCTCCCGGTAGATTCCAAGGTTTTAACTCTAGGTGCAATCTGTGCCACAACCCCAGGTTTTAACTCTAGGTGCAATCTATGCCACAACCCCAGGTTTATAATGAGGTTAACTTATTACCCAATTGGGATGAATCCAAAACCTTCTAAATTTATCATGTCTAGTTATCCTATCCCCCTCGATCCAATCTGAAACTCCCAGGTCAGTTTCAATTTAACACGTGGCAAAAACCCTTTCAACCTTTATATAAAACCCCCAGCTCAATTTCGAACCTACCAAGTTTAACCCACCAAATTTAATTCATAGGTATGGCTTATAACTTGCGTAACCCAATCGGTAAAAGTTAATTTTATGAATTTATCTAAACCGCATTAACCCAAATTGTAAAAAAACCCAAAAATCGGATCAAGTTTTAACTTTAAAAAAGCTTAAGCGTATCTATATGGCCTATAAGCTGGGTACCGTTAAACCTGTAAATAACCATCTCATCTATCGTCACGGTATGATGTCATCATTTTAACCTATGGTTCGACCTGTGATAGGAAAGGTAGCCGGTATAAGTTTGGTTTAAGTGATCGGTTAGATTGGCCCGATTAAACCTATGAATGATAGCTGATAGGATAGCTGATAACTATGCTGGGTTCAACTTTCGATTTTGATTTTAAAATTTTAAATCGGGGTGGCGTTTAGTAAGGGTGGTTAAAGATATCTACTTGAAATATATTTGCTGACGTACTGACTGATTACTGGCTTACTGACTGATTTATCTGACTTACTGGCCGACATCTGAAACCTTCAAGTCTTATAAGTTCAATCTATTTGGGTGAGAGTTGGCAAATATTTTGCTAATAATTCACCTAATTGCTCACCTGAAACTAATCAAGTCTTATAAGTTCAATCTATTTGGGTAAGTGGGTGAGAGTTGGAAAAACTTATCTAATAGTTCACCAAATTTCTCACCCAAAACTCAACTAAAACCAGCATTAGAGTTTTAAATAGATTATTATATCTTATTAAATTGATTTAGGATAACCAGCTCACCAGCCACAGGGGCTACAGCAAAGCTGGTAGTCCAAGTGGCTCAAGCGTAGTGCTGGCACAGCCTTTATGCTATCAGTGCGAGCTCATAAATAAACCTGAGCAATGTCAGGTAAAAACTTGTTTTGAATAAAACCCAGGCCAACCCAAGTTAAGTTTAGTTATGTAAACCCATTATTCACCGTTGATCCATTCAAGGATCCTAAATGTCTATGATTTGGCCAGTGCAGGGCCATAAAGGGGAGTTGGTTGGGTGGCAGGAGCTGGTTGGCTGCACTAAGTTATTTACAACAACTTCACCAGTGCTTGATCTGCAATCTGCTCATGGATATTTCAGGAAGTTAACTATGATTGGGCAGCGCAGTGGGAGCAGCGCCCACAAAAGTTGGGGGTAATGGAGGAAAATAAAATCCCATTCAAAAGATCCAGGCTCTGCTTAGGCAGGGATCAAGTGGGGAGGGCTGAGCAGAGGATGCAGCCACAGCAAGTGAAGTATACTTGCATTTCAAGTGAACTATCCAAAAATAAGGTACTGATAGTACAGTTATTTTTGGTGCATGCTCAGAAGAGATGATTAGAGCTTTATCTAATCATGGTGTGGGGGTATTGCAAGGTGGATGTTGCAACTGAAAGGACAAATTGTTGCAAGAGTGTGAATGTAAGTCCCGGGGAATGTCCTATGTGTGTTGATTGGGCCCTTTTCCCATTTTAGAGTAAGAAGATACCAAAGAGGGCAGTGGTACCCCTCATTATCTGGGGTGACCTCACCCACGTGGTAGATGAGTGCTGGGTAACATCTCTCCCTCTTTGGATCCCTCCCCCAGTGCCCACACTCACCTCATTTGAACTAGTTCAATTAATTAGGGAAACTTGTGCTAAGATCACCAAAATGAAGTCAATCGGTCCAAAATTGAGTGAAAACAAGCCCAATGATTGGATCCCACGTAGTCAAAAAGGGATGAAGACTGATTTATTGGGTGGAATCACCAATGATTTCAATTTGGCCAACACCATGATCATTAAAATTAACCCCCTCCCAAAATCATTGGGGATGATCCCCAATGTGCAGGTAGTAGTGTCAGACACCATTGATGAGGGTTCAAAGCTCCCTTCTGGCAAATTGGGCATTGAAGCTGACACAACGCTTTTGACCAAATGAACAGCCCAGCGATGGGGCATGGGCAGGTTGGGCATCCTGAACCCGTTCCCAACCAATTGGGACTGCCCCTATGTGGGGTGGCCCTGGGGGATCCCTGCTGCTCATCAGGCTAAATGCTGTCATGCCAACTGTCATAAATGCAGTCAAGCCTTAGTTTAGGTGTTCTAGGTCAAATCAACAGTGACTCAGCCTGCTGCCAAATTCTTTGATGTCAGTTCCCAGTAAACTTAACTGCCCCCATTTCTAAACAATTTTCCAGTTAGATTGAAATTAAGGGTCTTGATCCCAGCTTGTCCCCGCATCAATCAACCACTATTTAGTCAGTTGCATCGCACTGAGAAAATTGTTGAGCAAATTTCTTCACTTTCCTTGCAATAAAAATTTTCCTTAAAACTATCAATTTTAATTCTATTGATATCCTTCTGGCTGCATTTCTGATGGCTTTTCTCTGGTGGCCAGTCAGTCCTTATACCAGATGGGCACTACCAGTATTGATGGTCACTATGGCTCCTACTGTCATAAACTGGATTCAGTGAGCTAGATACTTCTGGAAATTCAACCCTGTCATTACAAACTTCTGCCAACAATATATTGGGATCTTGTGGCCTTACATCCACCATCTCCAAGCAAGGATCCGCCTCCTTGTCTCCCCAGTTGAATCAATCCCATCTATCAGTGACCTTGTAGAAACCATACCTGTGGTACCACCCCCTGCATCAAGACTTCCAGTTTCTGGGGCGGTCTCCATTTGGTTTGTCTTTGAGTTGCTATTCACTATTACCCTGCACCAACAATTTGTCATTTCCCAATGCCCAGCTCCATACAACGTTATAAGTGTGGCAATGCCTCTGGTATTCTGGCTTGCTTTTTGGGTGCTTACACATCCTGACTGGCAGGCCAGTCTAAACTTCTTCTGCCATTTTCATGACATAATTGATCAACCATTTTTTTCAGCCACTTCCGCCCTGCTCTTTGAGGTGGGCGTTGCAGTGGTTCCCCTCTATCAAATGAACATGCAATCAGTAGTCTGCTTTTTGTTGTTTGTTTGGTCACTTGCCAATTTGAGAATAGTATCCACTCTTTCTTGGAGAGATTTCTTCAGGACAGCTGAGCTGTGTAGATTGCTACCCCTCCCCCTCCCAATAGCCTGGAAGAAAGTTCACATGTTCCTTCCCAAGAGATAGTAAATCAAGTTCTTGATGCCCTCACTGAGGTACAAGTGCATTCAGCAACTGCACTTAACAACACCGCTGCACTATCTCATGCCCAACAGGGGGTCACTTTATTGGACGCTGTAGAAGGGGACGCCCATTGTTGGGTTAGAGGCCCTCTGCGCTCTTCCTCACAAGCAGGTGATCCCATTCACTGATTGCCATCATATCAGCTGCCTTGAAACCTCCAGTGACATGCTCAGACCACTTATTCAGATTGCTCTGTACTATGGATGAAGCCCATAACTTGGCTTCTTTGATTTCTGCCTTCTGTGAACTGGCTCCTACACTGGACCTCTTTAATGATATGCTTCAGGCAATCTTTAGATCAGGTTTAGACTTGGTTTCTTCTCACCTTGAGGTTTGGTCCACCTCAAAAGGAATGGCAGATCAAATATGTGCCGCCATGACTGCTATTAATGCCTCCCCTCACCATGATTTCTGCTATCAAAAGGGAAGTTTTATGATAGGATTACCCAACGATGACATGGACGAAGTGTCTACCATAGAACCAGTGATAGTTTTATCTTTTGATCCCGTCACTACTACTGCGTCTGAGTTGGCTGATTCCTATTCATCTATGAATGAATCAGTAAAAGCCCAGGTGGAGGAAGTCAGCTCTCACGCCCTCATTCTTCCCATCTTTACTCAAGGAAAAGCCCCTGACCTTTCCCCTGATATGCTGGCTATTTCTTCAATTGCATTAGAAGCACCCAGATCTAAAATAAACAAAACTTCGCTTATTTCTTATTACCCATAAAGATTAGTATCGCATCTCACCATGTCTCCTGTGAGGCCTTGGTGGATGCCAGAGCCGCGGGTAATTTCATGAGCGCTGAGTTAGCCCAACGATTAGAACTTGACATGGATGCAGGTCCATCATTGATGGTGGCTTATTCTGCCTCCTAGACCTCGTATGTTGTCTGTCAGCCAGTACCTTTTTTGGCACACCAGTTTAGCTTCTGCAATCGCTTTTCTGCTATACCAAA
>JAKSZP010002363.1:0-13458 GCA_022478985.1 Massospora cicadina | reverse complement strand
CAATGCGGAGATTGGCTCAACATATCATTCATCTTCAATATGAGTCTATTATGAACTTAGTTGAAATAATTATGAAAGAGGGACAAGCTGCCAATGAGCTTTGTGTTCCCCTACCTTCATTCAAAGTGCCTGACCTAGCCCTGTACTACCATAACCGCATCACTCCTAGAAGTGGCAGCTTGGATCAAATTGGGAGGGTCCCTTCACTGTCACTTACAAGAGAGGTGCTGAGTATTCTATAAAGTCTTAGGCTACAGGTATAATCATAAACAGAGTACATGGACAACTCCTACGTCCCTATTCTTCCCTCAACATTCTTGAAGGGGATAATGTCGGATAATTGCCTTCTCACTTAAGGGAAAATTATGTTTTGGGTGCAAACAGCAAAATGATAAAGGAGTCCACTCCCACACCAACTCAAATTTGGTGCTTGTTGGACAATTACCTGTTCAATCTTATGATAGTGTCTCGAATTTTAATAAGGATAAATTCAGCCAAAAACCCCTAATCAATTCTTGGAGGAACCCTTCAAACTGGGGTAATACTTCCAACCCTCCTCCTTAGTCAAATAGCCCTATAGTTAAGGGCAAGGCTACACCGATCCTGTGGCAAAGTCAGGGATTTCTTTGAGGGTCCTTCCTGATCCAATTATAATGTAAACAAGCACCTATGCCGCGAATACCCCCTTTTTAGCCTTGAAGAGGGTCATTCAAGGTGCAACTATTTTCCCTCAAGGTGATTGGCTCAAATATCAAAAAATTTCCTCACATAATTTTCCTTCCTACTCTTGACCCTACATTGGCCGTTCCATTATTTAAAGCTGAGTTTTGAGAGCTCTGATAGGTTAAACATCCATATTTCTTACATAGGCTCGAAGCTAATAATGAATTTGATGCCTATTGCAGTTCAAGCCCCAGGTGATTTTGAATACTAAGCAGTGAGATCATATGAGGGTTCACTTTTCTTACCCTCCAGTGTCACTTAATATAAAACCCATTAAACCCCAACTTTTTACTGTTATTAAAAGTTTCTTTTTTTATTATCATATGGCCAGAAACCCTCTTACAAAACATCTAAATCATCAGTAGATATTATAACTTCTCCTGCGAATAATTGTTGGAATTTAGGTGATAAACGCTTCAGTGAGCAGTAAAATCCTAAAGTCCAACAGGCAACAATTAAACAAAAGCAATGAGTTGATAGCGCTTCATTTGAATAGTATGTGCAAAATGGTTAATTAATAATATCTTTATTTTTTCATGAATAGATGAATAATACCAGGTGCCATAATAGGATTCACTTTGGATCATTTTGGGGACTAAATTTGCTAATTAGTTCCTCAGGAAGTTATAAATTGATATTAATTCCCACTAGGGCTTGGTGGCTTAATGCAATATTCAGGCTCTGCTTTGCTTGAATTAGTATTCTAGGGTTTTCTGCATCTTAGTTTGCAATATCATGTTACAACTCCCTACCAGTATTTTAGTAGTACTATGATATCATCATTCTATATTTTATCAGTATAGGAAGTACAAGAGTTATTTTAGGTGTCCTTACTGATATAGTAAATAAGAAGGTTTTTGTCCCAATATGTTAAAGTATTGTCTTTAAAGTTGATGCTGCAATTTGTCTGACCAACCATTTGAGTCTATCTTATAGTTTTGTATTTATTTAATGTATGGTTTATCTATTTATTATACCAAGGATTTAATTACCTTGCTTATATGCCAACTCTATGCTATATAAATAGATAACATTTGCGTTTACTGGGCCACATCACCGATCAGATATAGGCCATCAATCTATGTTTGATTTTTTTCTTCCCCACCAGCGTAAAAACCTAAATCATGCATCATCAAATTTACCTTGGACCCATGGCCATGTATACTTGACTTCCACTTCTTTTATTATATATATTTGATCCCATGTTGGTGTAAACCCTTATCTAGGTATATTTTCCCCAAATTCTTAGGCCTATGGTTCCTAGCGTTTCCAGAATAATTATGCAATGCCTGTAAGTCTTGGGTGGCAACACCTGTGGCTGAATTGGGAGATAATCCCATTTTTTAACTGGAAAGAGAAGAATCCAGAATCTGTCCACTCATCACCATGGGGATTTAGCCCATATAGTAGATGAGTAGTGGGTGACAACGTATCTCTTGAGGGTCGGTCACTTTCCATTATGCTAACCACCCATGAGTTTATATGGCAGATACAGGGTGCGAGTGGGAAATAATGGCGGTCAGGGCTATCTGATAGAAGTGAGGTGTCAGCAATACTCCCCCTCAGAATGTTTAGGTGGTTCAAGTTCCTCTGAGTTAGTTAAATTGGTTTCCACCATGAAGAAATGAGTAAATCAGCTTTGGTCGTTGGAATTCTTATCTGCTGTGACTCATCACTAGTCCTTGTGAGCCCTTCCTTGATAGGTACAGGTGCACCAAACTCATTTTAAATCAGTGGGATCAGCCTTTTGTGGCCTTACCATGAGCGCCCCAAGTTACCCATCAATTAAAGTGATGCTGATCTACTAAGCAAAATAGCGGTGGAAGGGGAAGTTGGTGGTAAAGTTTAATTGTGTTTTGGCTAGCCAGGCCACAATCAATCAAGTGTCATAAGATTTTTGTATTCAAATTTGGCGTAATTAAAATTTAGAAACAAATCCAAACAGTGAATGTCATTGCTCATGTCTTCATTTTGGTTAATGAGCTTATAAAGCAGCAGAGCCCAACATGTTCTTCTGTCATTAAATTTTTCCCTTCATTTATTTGGAAAAATCAAAAAATAATATGTTTTAGAATTTGACCAAATTTAGGATCAAATCTAGGAAATATAAATTATATAGATCAAGCTTTGTGTTTGTTCCTTCAATTTTTCCTTCTATGTCATTTTAATTTTAATAAAACTATTAAATCAATTTTATTTGTGAAGTTTTGAGTTACATTGAACATCTAGTGGCGATGATTTTCAATTCTAAAAAATCCCTGGTTAGTCCTTGAAGCTGCTTTTCATCTTTCAGTTGTCAATATGAGTGGCTGTACCTCAGATATTCTAGCTGGGCTCTGGGTGGTCGTTCATTTAGAGTTCCAGTCTGGTCAGTTTTTATTATCAGCACGCTCCATGACATAATGGAGCGACCCACAATTTCACCCTTCACCATCCTGCCCTATGGGTGGGGTGCTGCAATTGTCCAGTTGTTCAAGCAGGAAATTCTCTTGTCAGCTAGAGTAGTGTATGCCACAAGGGTGGTCCATTTAGCAGATCTTTTTTTAAGATGGCGCTCAAATGATTTCTTTGGCTCAAAAACCAGTGGGTTACCCCCAGGTCAAATGGAAGAAGACCTGGGGTTTCCTCTTTCCCTCAAGAAGGAAGGCAGGCATGAGTTGTAAGTGTGGGTTGTTGTATGTTCCTAGGGTTGCTGGTCTTCCCTATCCTCCCACGATTGAGGATGCTGATGCTTGTATTCTCACAGTTGATACTGCCGTTTCAGGGGAGCCAGTGTATGTGAATCTGCTAATGCCTGGATTTTTTTAGAAAAGGCGGAAGAGATAGGGTTTATTAAGACGGTGACATACATGACCTTGGTTCCAGCAGATGGACTGAGGGGAGGGTTCAGTGGATACCCTTTTTCTCCCAAGTGAGTCTCACATTGTGGCGAAGAAACAAGATCAAGTTTACTTTTTGTTGCAAGTCAAGATCCATTTGGGCACTCATATGTTCTCCGTTGAGGCTCTTGTTGACACAGGAGCTGCTGGGAACTATATGAATTTGAAGGTTGCGCAGGGGCTGGATCTCAATTTGGATGTTGGGTCCACTATTTTTAGTTTGTCATCAGCCTTAATAAGTAGCTACCCAACGCAATGGCCGGTACCATCTTTGGTACATGGGTCTGGCTTATGTGACTGGTTTACTGCGGTGCCAGATTTATTATCCTAAGCTATCTTCTCTTACAGGCCTAACCCGAACAAGCCATGAATAATTGGCCCAGGACCACATTTTATCATTCGAGAATTCCCACGTGAGGGGGTGAGATTTCGCTGATGAAAACTTTCACTCCTGTGGGGGCAGTGGGAAAGATCTTGGCACCCCCATTTCTCACAATTCTTCCAGCGGATTTCCCCCTAGCTTGCCCGGTTCAAGGACATTTTTGGCATGGAAAACTAACTGCCTTCCCGCCCACTCTGAGTAAGATTTGTATTTTGCCTAACAGTGAATGTAGTCAACATTAACTATCCTCTATGCCAATATACAGAGCATAAGGACAAGCCCTGGAGATGTGGTTGGATGATATTCTCGCAAAAGGATGTGTGTTTAAGAGGACCTAGCCAATCACCTCTCCCATAGTGTTTTCTCAGAGAATAATGGTATCTTTCGGCCCTTCTTGGATTATGAGCATCTTAACGATATAACCACTCATATCCCTACCCCTCTTCCGCTCAAGCAGGCGATTATCCAGTAAATTGCAAAATCTCAGGTGTTTTTGAAGGTCGATTTTGTGAATGCATTCAATAAGATTTGGGTGGCGGAGGGGCAGGAGTGGCTTATGATGATTTGTACCAGAAGAGGAATCTTCCACATCCACATAATGCCATTTGGTCTAAAACGCTCCGGCCACAAACCAGTGGATGATTGACAACGTGCTGGGTGACCTTCAGTTCTCTTGTGCGGTGGCATATATCAATGATTTTCTCATGCAATCCCCCACCCTAGAGCATTATGAGAGGGATCCGGAGGCCATGTTAGCTGCATTACAAAATGCTGACCTTTACGTTAAACCCTTCAAGTACAAGCTTTAAGACCAAGGTTACCTTCTTCAGTAATGTGGTCCTGATGGATGGATATGCTATTTACCCCAGCAAGCTTGAGAAAATCCTTGGGTGACCCACTCTCATAACCCAGAAGCAGTTGCGGAGCTTCTTGAGCACAATCAACTTTTAGAGAATTTTTTAAAGACCTTTCACAATTTTTGCACCGCTGCACCTCCTTATTAGGAAAAATGTTCCATTCCTCGAGACAGAAAAGCGCCAGCAAGCGTTTAATGCCATCAAAGAGGTGTTTCTGGCGCCTCTCGTGATTAACCATTTGGATCACACCAAGCCATTATTGTGGCGTGTGATGCCTCATCTAATGCTGTGGGGGCAGTATTGCTACAGGAGCATGATGGTTTGTAACATCTAGTTGCCTATTTTTTGCATAAGTTCACTTTGTTCACTGCCAAATTGGGCAACAGATTGGTAGAATTGGCCTCTGTGTCCTGGTCGCTTACCCACTTGTGGTATCTTCTTCAGGGGCCACAGCATGAGGTGAAGGTGTGGACAGATTATCAAGCCCTTATGTATTTTCAAGAACCTCAGAAATTGGTGCGTTTTCAGGATTGGAGATATCACGACCTTTTTAGTTTTAATGTCAAATACTAATTTATTATAGGAGGCTTTAACCACTTTTCCCAAATTTTTAAGTTGCAACTTTGCGTTATATCCAGTATAGGCTGGTGATAAGGAACGTACCACAGTATTTCCGCTGACCAAATCCTTGCTACAGCTCCTCTCACAATTTCAGGGGCGGATTAGGACCTGGGTGCGCCTCTAGTCACTCGGACATTGGCAGGTCAGATGACATGTATAGAGGGGCATGGAGTTGTTAGACCATCTGGAACTGGCGACGCATAAGCGGTCCCATTATTTGTAGGTGGAGGGATATTCAGTTTTAATTGAGACTGTGGGTGCCGCCTCAATTCTGTTAAGTCATCCATGTTCATCATGACTCTCCAGTAGTGGGTCACCATGTCAACAAGAATTGCTTTGATCTGGTAAAGCGTATGCACAACTGGACAGGGATCTCTAAGGACGTTACAGTGTGGATCTCTAGTTGTGTAACATATGCACAAGTGAAATCTGACCGCTCCAGCTGTAACAGCCTTCTCAAACCATTGCAGCAGGCTAAGGGCTCATGGATTTGGGTATCCGTTTATTTCATTGTTGAAATTATTAGCACTAAAGAGCATAAAGCAATTATGATTGTTGTGAACTATTTTACCAAGTTTGCTTTGTATATTCTCTTCTTGCCCACTCTTAATCTGAGGAAACTGCTTGACTCTTTGTGTGACATGTCTTCTCAATGTTTAGGTCCATGGGAAATTGTGAGCGACATGGGGCTGCAGTTTACGGCATGCTTCTGGATGGCCCTTCTGGACATCCTGAAAATTCAGCTGTGCTGCTCCACTGCATATCACCCCCAGTCAAACGGTCAAATGAAGTGTATCAAACAGATCCTCAAATAGTATCTCCAGTGTTTTGCCACTGCTGCGCAGGATACTTGGGCGGAAGACCTCTCATTAGCACAGTTTTCTTACAATAATGCCTCTAAAATTCCACAAGGTTTTCGCCTTATGAGGCCACGTTAGTGTATAACCCCTCATTTGTCTTAGGACGTGCCTTCTCCTCAAGGTAAGCAGTGGTGGAACATATGCAGCGGATCTAGAGCACACAGTCCCTGGTCTGGGACCATCTTTCTAAAGCTATTAATAATTAAATCCAGTTTGCAGATCAGAAATACCTTCCTGCTCATGAGATCATGATGTGGTTTTTTATCTATGCTTAATACCCACCACCTGCGGATGAAGGTGCCTTTTCAGAAATTTCTGTGAGAAAGCGGTCTGGTCCATATGAGGTTATAGAGGATTTGGGTAGTGAAACTTTCCATCTAGCGCTCCCTGCTCACTGGAAACAGTACCCCATCTTCCATGCTTCCAAGATATCACCATTTTGAGACACGCCGTCTGTTGATCTTGAGCCGGTGATGATTGAAGACTCAGTGGAAGTGGAGATATATGCTATTTTGGCATCTAGTCACTTGAGGTACTCAGTCCAGTACTTGGTGACATGGAAGGGTTCTCCGCGTATGAAAATATCTGAGAAAGTGCTTACAATTTTTTAAATTGTTGCAAGTTATTGGAAGCCTTTCATGAGGCCCACCCAAATGCACCATGCTCTCTCCTAAATGTGGCCTTCTTCTTGGCAATCAAGCTCCTGAAAGCTTACAAGAACATTGCGCTGACCCAAGTTCATGGCGGGGGGCTCACCTATCCCATCAAGGGAAGGGTAATGTAAGTTTGAGCGTCAACCTCTGAAGCGGAATTGAGAGCTATTCCCATTTTAAACCAAGAAAGGGAAGAAGCCAGCGGCTGCCCCCCATCACCAAAGGCGATTTAGCCCATGTGGTAGATAAGAGGTGGGTGACGGGTTATCCCTTGAGGGGCAATTCATTTTTCCTGATGCTACCGCCCATGAGTTGGTACATTGGTTCAGGGTGTGAGTGGGGAAGTAGCACTGGTCAGGGCTATCCACCGGTAGAGGGGTGTCAGCAATTATCCCCCTTAAGAGGTTTCAGTTGGTTTGATTTCCGTCAAAGTAGTAAATTAGATTCCTCTGAGAGGAAGAAAATGAATTAATTTTGGGCATGGAAATTCTCATCTGGTGTGACTCATCATCACTAGTCATTGTGAGCCTGTCCTTGATAAGCACGGTTGCACCAAACCTCTTCCAGACTCAGTGGGACCAGCCTTATGTGGCCTGGACATTGGCGCCCCTAGTCTCTCACCAAATGAAGCGATATCAATCCACCAACAAAATTGCGATGGAAGGGGAAGTCGGTGGCAAAGTTTGAGCGTGAGTCAGTTGCCCATGCCAAGATCAATCCAGTGTCATAGGATTTTGGGATGCAGATTCAGCATAATTAAAATTGTGAAAGTTTCCTAATTAAATGTCATTGCTTGGGTCCCACATACTGGTGGTGAGCTTATAAAATGACAAATCCTGAAAGGTTCCGCTGTTGCTCCATTTTTCTCCCTTCTCCTCAGATTAGTTTTTAATAATATTATTAAAAATATCCAAATTTAATTTATGAATTTTTGAGTTGCGTTATACACCAGGTGGCGATGATTTTCAATTCTGGAAACCCCTGGCTAGTCCTCATGGCTGCCTTTTTCATCTTTTTAACCATCAATATGGATGGCTGTAACTTAGGTATTCTGGCTGGGGTTCTGGGTGGTCATTCATCCAGAGTTCCAGGATGGTCTTATTGTTATTATCAGCATGCTCCACGACACTGCACTATTACTGAGTAGCATTCCATTTTTAATGATGATAGTATTATTTAAAGGGGATAAGGTTTTACCCTAGATTGGTATAGCTTATGATAGAAACCTTTGTACGATTGGAAACGCTTTATTTTCCTATTTTAAGGTCACTATTTTCATACAGTTTCCTTTCTTAATAATTATAGTTTGACCTGTGCAGTTAAGGTTCTTGCTAAAGTACCAATTATAACACTTGGCGCTCACCATAGGGATACTTTTGCACCCTGTCTCTTATTAAAAAATTGCATAATACAAAACTCTGAAGAAATTTCAACATGATCACATATGTCTTTTTATGATGACATGGACAATGTGGAGGCTCAGCTGAGCTATAGCCTCTCAGTCCTTTTTCTTATGTTTTGTTCCCATACAATCAGCAAGGAACTATGATTATTGGAAATAACCTAATACCTAAACCATCTTAACGGCCTTGATCTAATAATGAAGGCAAGTTAAACCATACCTGATCTATATCAGGCGCTTATCAATATGCATATCCTGGTCCAATACCAAGGACATGGAAAAATAAATTTTTTTCTTGTATAATAAACCAAAAATATGAACAGGCTGAGTAGTGATTCAAGGTGGAATGGCACTATTTTATTAGTTTAATGAATCAACTCCGCCAGGAAGTTAAAAATGTCACTTGTACATATAGACAAGATCATGCCTGTGATCATACCTCAGTTTATGACCCAAAAGATAGTATGAGACCAGCTGTAGCCTTCTGATCTAATTTTTTGGATTACATACCTAAACAAGCAGCTGTTCCTAGCGCTGCCCCAGAATCTACTACAAACCCTACCACAGAGTACATGGCTCATGTTAGTTCTTTCCTTTCTGCTGCCAATAGTGATTGTTCTGAGGACTCACTCCAGCTTAACTGGGAATCATGATCGGAAATTTCATCATGTTACCCAGTTAACCTGCCTAAATTCAACAAGAAAAGGAACATTCACACTTTTATGTAGTAATTAAAATTACCATGCTGAACTTAAATGACTAAACCAAACTGGCTACATTAATAAACATGTTGGACCCTGTCAGTCAAGAGCTGGTAATTTTGAAGCTTTGTGAATTTGGCATGTCTTATGATAAATTTAAAGTAGTTATTGATGAGTTCAGCAGGGCAGAACTTATGATAGAAAGAAACTCTAGCGTCTTTTTTATTAACTCTAAAACTGATGAAGAAATTTTAGCCTTTGATAGTCAATTTTATTGTGAAGTCTAAGTGTTGTGTGAGATAAGGTTCTAAGTCACTATGATTCTCAAAAAGCTTTCTGAAACACCTGCAAGCCTTATAAGGACTTATATTGAGCCATGTTACCCATTTTTGAACTTTTAAAGGCATCATATCTGAAGTGTTGAATTGCCTTTACAGCTGCTCTCTAATTTTAGTGCGCCTTATACCAAATACTCAAATTATTAAAGTGACCAACATTGGTTGATTACCCTAAGAAGGAATCTAATATCGCTATGTGACATCTGCCAGTGAGAAGATGATGGTAAAAGTTTTGTAAAAATAGAACCGTAATATCCTATTTGTATCAACCCTTCTAAAAACACCATATAAAATTATAATCACAATCTTTCCTGCCTCGAAAATGTGGTTGAACTGAAGATAGATGCTTTAAAATCAAATCTACATAAGATTTTACATGATGCGTTTTCTATGCCCTTCTGGCTACAGGAAAACATGTACTTACACTACTACATAAGTCAATTGGACACTTTTGCCAATCAAATGATTACTCACGTTGATGGATACTCCTCTGTGTGTACTTACTTTATGTTAGAGTTAACAAACTATCAGTTCAGGAAGTTATTATAGTTGTGCGTCCATCATCATAGTTACATCAAAACTAATGTAATGAATGAAAATTTCACCTGGTATAGATCATTTAGAGTGGTATGTAACTGTGTGGCCCGATGCCACTGCTTCATTAGGATCTTATAGTTCCTTACCTCTAAATTTGGGTACCCTGATAGTTTCTGTCCCTGATGTAGCCATAACCCATAAAAAGTTTGATATACTTATTGGGAACTTATTAATGATGGCATTTGGTCTCAAAGACAACTTTTTAAGAACACGGTGGAGTTGTTGGAACAACATCGTCCACTTTTTAACATTAAAGAGGAATCACATCCCAATCCTCAATCTCTAATAATTGTAAAACTGAGTTTGATGATCAAATTATACTCCTTAGATACCAAAAAGTCCTTCAGTGCACTTTAAATTTAACTCAGCAATTTTTTATAATAACTAGATTTTCTTCCCAGATGGACGTAATTGTACTATTACCAGAGCACAAAGACCCGATTAGAACAGATATTAGTTTACTAATTCAAGATTTCTATTATGGTAAGCTCCTGTCTCCACTCTGATGGTACAAAAAGGATCACATTTCTACCATTAGTACTAAATACCCTAATCAGTGAGAAATTAAGGTGACCTAGAAAAAACCTAAACTTACCCAATCCACATAAAGGGGCAGCAATTCATCTTATTTGTTTATGTGTTGCCTGCACATAGTGAAGTAACTAGTACTACAAAGTAGCATGTCAAGTTGTGATTACTCTGAATAAGCTGTAAAAATCTTAATCACTAAAAAATCCTTTACAAGTAACCCACCAGACTTTACCTTGCAAGTGAAGATCTTAAACAACTGGAAAAGAATAGAAAAGGTTGACAACTTCATAAAGGCCTAAAGGTCTCTCCATCCTAATAACTTAACTGACCCCCCACTTATTTTTTGTGCTCTATTCTTTGGTTGAGTTGAGAAATGTTGCAATTTTGTTATACAAACCATTTGAGTCTATATTATGGTTTTATATTTAATCAATTTGAAATTTTAATATTAATTAGATTAAGTATATAAGCACCTTGTCTATATGCCAGTGCCATGTTATAGAAGTAATTTATTATAGCACTTATTGAGAACATCACCAATATATGTAGGTACATCAAATTATATTTACTTTTTTCCACCCCGCTGGCACTAAACCCTATATTATTTACTATTATCATTCCACCTTGGTCATATGGCCATGTATGCTCAACTTTCACTTCTTTTATTATTATTTTTACCTTACCCCTGCATCAGCGTAAATCTATATTAGGTTAAAGTTACCAAAATCTAGGCCTATGGTTTCTAGCATTTCAAGAATATTTATGCACTGCCAATTATTCCTGAGTAGTACACCATTTTACAATGATGGAAGTAGCATTTTGAAGGAGTTAGTTTTTACCCTAGCTTTTTTGCAATAGTAAAAACTTTATACAATTAAAAACGCTTTATTTCCTATTTTTAGTTTTCTGTCCTCATACAGTTTCCTTTGTTTTAGTGAGTGTAGTTTACTTGTAAAGTTACAATTTGTCGCCAAAATGCTATTATTAAAAATTGTCTCTAAGCCTTTATGCTTTTATATAAAAGGTACTAATACATATCTCATAGTTATCATGAGGTAAAACTATGTCAGGAGTAGAAACCACTATGTCACCAAAATTCAGTGTTAAGGAGCTACAAGCTCCTAGTGAGTTGGTAGAATTACACCCAGAGGTCTCATAGTTCTTGCAATGGTAATATCTGGTGAAATCCCAAGTTTCAAATTGCGTAAAGGAAACTATGGTGATGGGCGCCACACTTTCTACAAATGCCCAAACTTTAACGTTGTCAAATTATTATAATATAAGCACATTCTATATAATAATTTTAGAGCTAATAATCTTATAAAAATCAGAAGTATCAGCTTGACTCAGGTAAGTAATTATGTCACTACCTGCCTATGGCCGTTGAGGCATAGCTAACTCCTTATTATAATTGCTTTATCTAAAAATAATGCAAAGCACCTAACTTTTTGTAATTTTTGTGGCATAGCAGCATTCTCTATTGTTTTGTTTTTTTGAATGAGATTATGTAACTTTCAGAAGAAGTAGTTGTAAAAATTTTACTCTTAAGGTTGATTATTGGAGGTCAACCCTAGTAATCTTTCTACTGCACAGGTTCAGTTTCCTCGTGCACCTCGCGTTGTAAGAGGTATATATAATCTGATAATAGTATGATGACTATTATCTGTAGTCAAGTTAGAATTATCTTCAGGCTAATGCTTCAGCTGGTATTTCCAATAATACTGAATATCGCACTCTTAGGGATTCATTCCTTATAATCCTGTCCACTTGATCTTTGTTAAGATTCTCTGATGACAGTCTCCTTTGGCCCAAAACAAAGTCAGCAGCAATCCCTTAGCCATGGTTCCCTTCATCTCTAGATCCCTGCTCAGATCTCTACTATTCTCTGAGAGTCTACCAATTATTGCCTTCTGCAATGATATCCTTGAGATATAATATTCACGCTAGATGCTGATAGTCTAACTATTACCAAATCTACAGTCAAACTAATAATGCTCTTTATTAATTCTTATCTGACTGTCAATCTGTGTCAATCTGTGTTTGTTTTTAATTATGGTGAATTCTAGGGAATTTATAGGGGATTCAGCTGTATAACCCTCAGTTGACACCTCTTCAATGAAATGGCAGCCATTTCCAATAGATCACCCTTCCTCGTCTTGGCAGCAATGGTCTTCCCCATTCTGACTAGGATTCTGACATTAGATATCCTCAAGACCTCAAACGGAAAGAGTCAGAAACATATCCTTAACGTTTTCCTCTTGATCCAAGTGAATCATCCATAATTGGCTAGCAACCTGCTTAGACAATGGGACTTTTTACCCATTATGGCAGGTCACTTCACTAACCAATTGATTCGCTAGTTGCAGGTGGCATCACTCGCCTCACAACTCATTAAACATTCCCAATCAGTTGGTTATGATACCTGACTGATCCCAATTGGTACACCTGATAGTTAATTACTATCAGATGCCCTTATTTCGTCAGCTGCTCCACCCAATGAGATATTAGGTATTCATCCAGATCGATCCCTGACAGAATCAACCAGACAAATATCCTAAAATCCCCTGAACATAGTTCCTCCAAAATTCAGGTCAACCAATTTCCAATTCACTTCACCTTAGGGAATTTTTCCCCTAGCAATACCAGGTACTCTAGCAGGCTGGGAATTTGGGCAAAAATCCCAACACATCCCCCCTCTTGCCTAGATTTCCAGCAAGAAAAGGACTGGGCATAGAAACACCACTTCAGACACCTGGTCAAATACTTCATTTGTTCAAGTGGAGTATGAACATCAATACTCAATGCTTCTCAGGATGACCTTCAGCATACAGCATTTCTCCTCTTCCTCCTCGCTACTGCCTACTAAGAGCGCAGTCCCCACGACCTCTTGTCATGCCAGGCTGATCAATTTACT
>JAKSZP010002362.1:0-13503 GCA_022478985.1 Massospora cicadina | reverse complement strand
AACTATATCAAGTTTAATCGGCCAGGCTCTTTGAAATGTATCGTACGACCATAATCCAACTTTTTGGACTTATGGGGTATACCAAACTTTGTCATCTGCACATTGGAACTCAACTGGTGTGCCCGGCCAATTGTATGGAGACTGCCGACCTTTGCCCTCCACCCGCCACCTTTCACACAAGTTCATGCAACCCCCCATCACGGCATAGCCAACAACTTCCTCTTTGGTCAATTCATCCTTATGGGAGCCCTACCCCCACCTGGGTGGCCCAGCTCTGCCCCACCATCCCCCCTCGGGGTTAGTCTCCCGCAATCCCACATTGTGGGTATCCAGTTGGGTAAGCCATTATGGGGTTCCTTGTAGTACCAGGTCTTAGAGTGGTGGCGCTGACCACCCCCTACGTCCACTCCTCCGGCACCTGAACCTTGTTGATCTTTAGCCCTACAATCAAATGCCAAGCTGACCTCGGGCCAATTAAAACCATAAAGGGTAGGGAAAGGTATTTATCGAGTGTGAGATTGGGGTGTTTATCACTTAGGTGGCTCATGCCAATTTAATGCCCGCCTATCAGAAATTGATATCATCTGCCAGCCAGTGTCCCCTTGATATCCTTACCATCCATCGCCACCCATCAATTAATTGATTCTTGGCATCAATCGCTGGTAAATCCTAATGGATTTATAATATAGGCTGCAAGAAGTTCCTTGGCATCAATCACCGGTAATCTTAAGAACCTAAGCGACGAATGACAATTGGATGCCTACCTATTGAAACCCCTCAGCATCAAATGCCAGCACCATACTTTTGATTTACCCATGGCATAACATCGTATTTCACTTTAAAGATTCAGCAGTAGCTGGAACTACCCCATATGACAACCACCCAAATCTTCCTTTTTAACTCTATATCATTCATTAAAGAATGATAAGTGGTGATGGAGGGATTTAAGTTCATCCTAGCCAGAGCAGGTTTTGAACCTGGTACAACATCCTTACCCCACCTCAGCTTGTGGTTACAGGTGTACGTAACTTCACCTGGTAATTTATCCTTGGCATCAATCACCGGTAAACCCCAATAGATGTTGACTGTAAGCGATCAATTTACCCTAGCATCAGTTGCTAAAAAATCAGTAAACTCAAAAGCTAGCGGTGATCTGGCCTGATTGAAATGGCTGTAAAGTAGCTCTACTTAATCAAAATGGGGGACATAAATTGGAACCCTGATATTATTAAAATAATCAGAACTAGGTGAATTAATCAGCTGCCATGCCTGACTAATTCAACCCCCAATTATGGAAGCTAGAAGGATCGATCTGGTTAAAACCCCAATATTGGGCATAAAATTTACCCACCCCAAGCCATCCCTTCCAGTCCCACATCAAAAATAGCTTACCGCCAGTCACATTTACTTCCAACTGAACCCCACCTGGAGAAGAGGTGCCCATCGGTTACCACTTTACCAAGCTCACAGGGTTTCCCCTACCGATAACCCACTAACCCGTTGAACTTTTTTGGTGGGGGGTGAAATTCACCCACCACCAGAATGGCTCATCTCCCCCATCCTAGCCTGCCAATCCGGTGTCAAAGATGCATGCTGATGGGGATTTGTCTACAGCCCAGGTTAATTTTAAACCCCCATAGACTTAGATTAAAGTTGGGATAGTATAATATTAAACCCACCAGTTAGGGGTTAAAACCACTCCAATTTGACAGCTGTAAATTGCCATCCCATTTTGGAACTGGTTAACAAGACCCCCCTTTGAAAGATCTAGGAATGGTTTGGGCCAGTTTCTCAGCTAATTTGACCTACCCCCACCATAAACCTATCACCTCAAGTGCAAGGAGGTTAATTTTAGATCTCATTATCCACTTGGTGCCAAAGCAATAAAGGCTCCCACTGAGACCTTACTATTATACCTTTCACAACCTGGTTATCCCAAAGTTTGAGTGTAGCCCTACAGTATCAAAGTAGGGTTCCCCAGCAACCAAATAAGCCTAGATGTGACATTTAACCTTTGTAAATCCAGTCCAAATTTTCAGCTATAAATCTCTGGCCCACTTTATAACCCATCAAAGTATTGAGGCCCTCCTTTAAAAAGATCTTGGAATAGGTTGGACTGTCATAGTCCCATGACATCATAGTGGGGACTAACCCCAAGGATAAGGCTGGGCACCAGGAGGCCCAGAAGGTGAGATTATAGGGCCTCTCAAACCTGAAGCATACTGTCATAGAAACAGCAGAAGAGATTTAGACCACCCTGCCAGTTGGGATGTGTGAGCACCCAAAAAGCAAGCCAAAGCCAGAGGCATTGCCAACTGTACAACTTGATATGGAGCTGAGAAATGTGAAATCACAAAGTGGTGGTGCGACAAGGTGAGGAGTATCCCGATGACAAACCACACTGAAACCATTCCCCACTTAGTAGGTCTAACTGAAGGGGGTGGAATTACTGTGATAGTCTTGACAAGATTCTTGGCATGTGAGGCTATCTCATCGGGGGTGACAAGGAGATGGATTCTTTATTGCAATTGATGGACATAAGGCCATAAGATCCCCATGTATTGCTGCTGGAAATTTGTGAGAACGGGGTTATAGAGCCAAAAATATTGGACTCGCTGAACCCAATTGATGATGGAGGGAGCCATAGTGACCAGAAGAACTGGTAAAGCCCACCCAGAGTGTGGGGTGATGGGCCACCAGGGAAATGCCATCTGGGATGCAGTCAGAAAGAGAAATATAAATTTGGTTTTTTGGTAAAATTTTATTTTAAAAGGAAAGTAAGAAAATTGACCAACAATTTTCTCAGTGCCATGCAACTGATTAAATAGTGGTCGATTGGGTAGTGACAGGATGGGGTCAGAACCCACAAATTTGACCTAACTGGCAAATTGTTTGGGATTAGGCAGGTTTATTCTTTGGGAACTGACATCATAAAATTTGGTGGTGGGCCGAGTCTCTGTTGGTTTGCCCTCAACCATCTGAATTAGGGCTCGATTACATTTCCAATGGTTAGTATGATAGTGTTTGGCCCAACAAGTGATGGGAATCCCCCAAGGCCATCCCATATAGGGATGGGTCCATTTGGTTGGGAACAGGTTTGGGATGGCCAACCCGCCCACGCTCGGTCATTTAACCATTTGTTCAGTCAATAACAGCACATCAGCTGCAATGCCCAAATTACTATTCAAGGGCTTCAAACCCTTGTCGATGACACCTAATATTTGTTCTACTGGTTTAGTGATTGAATTGGAGCCATCGGGCAATCCAGCTGATATCTCATTCTTCATGCTTTTACAACCATTTGAATTTTGGCCATCAGCCAGATTACCACCTGGATTAGATCTGAACAATTTCAATTTGGTAATCTCAGCACAGATTTCACTAATTCCCTGCAGCAGTTCTGCTGAGGTGAGTGTGGGTACTGAGGGTGGGATCCAAAGTGGAAGGGCTGTCACCCATAGCTCATCTACTATGTGAGCAAGATCGCCCTGAGTGATGAGAGGTACCACCATCCTCTTTGGTGTCTTTTTATTTGGGAACAGAAAGATGACCCGATCAAGAGCCAAAGGATGTTCCACGAGACTTACACATACCCTAGACTAATGCTGGGTATGGGCAAAATATGCCCAGGTTGGTACTAGTGGGGTGCCAAGTGCCCAGCCCCTTATGTCAGTCCAGGTGTTAAAATGGATGGTCTACTGAATTAATGCAGACTGTTCCATTTGGTTCATCAAGAAATGAGGTTTTGAAACCCATTCCATTTACAAAACAACGCATTCAGGTCAAATCCAGCTTCAATAGATCACTTGAGTGAAGTTGGTTTCAGCCTATTCAACTAATTTGGATGGCAGCGTTGCCCTATTGGTGGGTCAGTGCTTGATCCCACTGCAGCACATCCCATATTCCCCCATCTGAGGTTAAATATGTTTTTTCCCTGACCAACATTCCTTGTTGGTCAACTTCCTGAATAAACCTTTTCCTGTTTTACATTTTTAATTTTATGATATTCCTAACACTCCTGTGCACAAACCTCTTTGAAGAGGTCTCATGCTCCATTAACCTTGCCATTGCAAATACATTGCCGCTCTCTCCTCATGCACCATTGGTTTGCCAAGGTTCCCTCCAACCTGGGTCACTTACCCCCTTTCATTTTGTGCACCATGTTGCTTTTAGTGGGTTTTTTATTATAAAATGCGCACTTCTATGACTAAGTAGTTATTGCTCCAGCACCCTCTGCTAGGCTCTAATTACTTTAGCACTAATGGCTAGTTCCCTGGCATTGGCCTTGTGCACCATGCACTGCCACGCTGGGAACAGGAGAGTTATAGACACTCTCCTTACATTAGTCGACCAACCCCTTTTTCTTATGTGCACAAATTTTTTATGTGTGGAACTTTTCTGAAGTGGAAACAGTGGGCGCTGACTGTGGGCTTCAGCTATCATTAGTTGCACCACTTTTTCCTCTTTTTCCTGAAGGTTGGAGCAACTTGGCGTTATTAGAGTTGCTTCCAACTGGAAAGTATCCACCCTTCATGCTTGTAAGGGTGGATACAGACCACCCTTCATGCTCATACCTGGTGGATACGGATGCTTCAATGTCCAAAAGTTGTGATTCCCCAACTTTCTGCCAAAATAATCAATTTACATTCCAATAAATGAGTTTTCCTTTGACAGCGCATTCAAAGATGCTGGCGGAATTGGTGCAGATGGGCCTGGGGGTGTTGGCCTTGGATAACGTCAGGCATTACATTGAGGGTAAAGGAATAGGGTCGCTCACATCAAAAAATGCGTTTTATAATGAAACCTAATATACCTCTGAACCATATTGGCCCTCTCATGGCACAGATCTGGAACCTATTCCTGTGTATAGAATCACACCGGAAAATCCCCGTTTAACCTCTTCCATGATTTGCAGCACTCAGGAAGTTGAAAAAGAACTGCGCTTACAATATGAAAATGTTTATGCACCTGCAGAAGGCATGGAGGGGTATGTGGCGTCAGTAGTAAGAGTGGCCAACTATCCCTCCCCCTTCTATGATTCCCAAACCTACCCTTATGGTTTGCTCAAGCCAGAAGAATTTTTAGATGAGGTGGGGGCGTTGTCTGCTTTGAATAAATCCCACTCTGGATACTTCCTCTTGACTATTACTCTTACATCCTCTTTTGGGAAGTTCAGCACAGCTATTTTAGTGGATACCGGTGCCTCTAATAATTTTATTGACCAAGATCTTGCTGACTACCTTGAGTTGAGTTGCTCGCCAGGTGGTATGGTTAGAGGAGGGGCTTCTCAAGGCATCCCTGTGCTGAACGTCATGGGGTTGGTGGACTACCAGGTGGGCGCCTATCTTCTGTCCGACCATTTTCAAGCTATCAAGCACCTCTTGTTCTCCATTATTTTGGGGGTTGAGTGGTGGATAAAGTTTGACGTCAGGACTAATTTGAAAGAAAAACTTTATCCTTGTCTTTGGTAAACGGTCACCAGTTGATCGTTCCTTTGTTAAAGATAACACCCAGGGCACATTACCCCATTGGCCCAATGTTCCCACTCCTTATCTTGCTCCTTTGCTGAAGCCCTCCGTGGGATTTTCCTTACCTTCCTGTTTGGAGGAGTTGGCATCTTCTTTTGATGCAACATCCGCTAACACGCTTCCTGAGCACTCTGAATTTGATTGTGACTTCAAGCTCACTGTAGATCTGGTGCATATATTTTCCCCCATTTACCCATTGACAGTCTGGGAGGAAGAGGCGTTGGATGTGTGGGTAAAGGAACAGTTAGCCAAAGGTGCGATTTTTCAGTGTACCTCCCCTGTATGCTCCCCCCTTCTCTTTATGGAGAAGTCTGATGGTACTTTATGCCCATGTGTGGACTATGGGAGCATTAACAACGTCACTGTACCAGACCTCCATCCTATCCCTTTGGATTCACAGATTGCGCGCTATGTGGAGAAGGCGAAGGTCTTCTTCAAGCTGGATTGCCTCAATGCGTTTAATAAGATCTGGATAAAGAAGGGCCAGGAGTGATTAACCGCCTTCCACACCAGAAAAGGAATATTCCAGTTTCAGGTTATGCCCTTTGGGATTAAGAATGCCCCTGCTATCTTTCAACGCCACATTGATGCAGCGTTGGGGGACTTGTTAGGGGTATGCGCGGTTGCCTACATGGATGACATCCTGGTGTTTTCCCCTGATCAGGAGTCCCATGCAGTACACCTTTGGCAAGTGGTGAAGCGGTTAAAGGCAGCCAGCCTTACGCTGAAGATAAGCAAGTTTAAATTCTTCAAATCCAAGGTCACTTTTCTGGGCAACGTCATGTTTGACCA
Organism: Massospora cicadina; assembly: GCA_022478985.1. NCBI lineage: Eukaryota > Fungi > Entomophthoromycota > Entomophthoromycetes > Entomophthorales > Entomophthoraceae > Massospora > Massospora cicadina. Next base: position 7,183 of record JAKSZP010002362.1, on the reverse strand, counting down.
GGGACACATGATAACTCCAGACAAGGAGAAGGCTATTTGTGAGTGGCCTACCCCCACCTCAGTCAAGAGATTGAGGAGCTTTTTGGGGACGTGTATATTCCTCAAGAAGTTCACTCCCAATCTATCTGAGGTGGCGGCTCCCTTATATAAGGCTAGCAGTGCCAAGGTGCTTCAGTGGTCCCCAATTTGGAGGATGCTTTCCAAGCAGTGAAGTGCACCCTGTTTTCCACATCTGTTCTTCACCATGTCGACCCTTCACAGGAGTTCATTGTGTCTACTGATGCCTCCAACTTCGCCATAGCGGCCGCCTTATTACAAGTAGGCGAAGATGGGATAGAGCATCTGGTGGGATATTTTCTAGAAAAATGTCTCTGCCAGAGTTAAATTATGCCTTTTTGACAAGGAGTTACTAGCAGTGGTGGAGGCTCTGACATATTGGCATCACCACTTGCACAGCTCTACCCAACCATTCTGCATATGTACAGATCACCATGCCTTGCTGTACTACCGTGCCCCTCATGTCCTAACCCATGGCAGACCCGTTGGCATGAGACCCTTGCCCAATTTGCATTCACATATGAGTTCACCAAGGGCAAGGATAATGGTTTGGTGGATGCTTTGAGCCACAACACTGCTTTAGCACCTGATCTCAAGGAGATAGAAGTCCACAAAACACAGGTGATGATTCCTTCAGAGAAAATTTTGTCGCATATTCCCTCTCTCTTGGCCAACAGGCCTGCGATTGCACCTTTGGAAAATGCAGAGGAATATGGTATGTTCAGAAATGTTGTCCTTTCTCAGCCGCTGTTGGGCGAATATACTATGGTACTTGCTAAAAAAACGCTTTAAATCAAGAGGGCCTATCCAAGGGTTATCACGTAAAGGATGAGATGGTGTGGTTTCAGGGGAGCCTCTGGGCACCTGCTGGTCCACTGCGCCTGGAAATCATCTGGGACCATCACGATGGGATCACCATTGGACATCCTGGGAAAGAAAAGACTTTGGAGTTGATACATCACTCCTACAATTGGAAGGGCTTGCCTGCTCAGGTGGGGCGGTACTTTAAAGAGTGCCTGGTCTGAAACCAGATGAAACCCAATCATCAACCTTTAGTGGGGTTGTTGGTACCAGTCCAAAAGTCTGATGGGCCCTGGACTTCCCTCTCAGTTGATTTCATTGTGGAATTACAGCCTCATATGGTTTGATGCCATCATGGTGGTGGTGGACTGGTTCACAAAGTTTGCCCACTTTATTCCTTGCAGAACTACTATAACCGCATCTAAGATGGCTAGGCTCTTTGTCACCCATATGTTTGCACTTCATGGGGTTCCCCATGAAATTATCAGTGACTGGGGCCCTCAGTTTACCTCCGTTTTTTGAGAAAAATTAGTAAGACTCTTCAGATTCGCCCTTGCCATTCAACTGCCTATCATCCCCAATCAGATGGGCAGACTGAACGATTGAACCAGAGCCTGGAACAATTTCTGCGGTGTTACAACGCTGCAGATCATTCTGATTGGGTTTCTCACCTTCCCTTGCCCAGTTTAGCTACAACAATACCTTGCACTCCTCAATTGGTTGTTCCCCATTTTTCGCCAGCCATGGTTTTAACCCCGCCTTCAACATGGAGCCCAGCTGTGGGTCTAAGGTTGAAGCGGTGGTGGACTTTGCCAAGACAATCAAGAAGGTCCATCAGGGGGTTTCCACAATCTTTGAGGCGGCAATGCGAGTGTATAAGGAGAACGCTGATGGGAAGCACCGAGTGGGTCCTGCATACAAGGAAGGGATCTTGTGATGCCTGATGCTCATAACATATCTATCAAGCAGCCATGCAAGAAGCTAGGTCCAAAGAGGATTGGCCCTTACCGCGTTGTTAGAAAGGTAAGCCATGCCTCATACCAGCTTGATCTTCCCCCTTCATTTTGGATCTTCTCAGTGTTTCATGAGAGCAAACTGGCATTGTTCAAGGGCCCCCCACCAGAGATACCTGAGGCCTATCTGTAATTGGGGCGCCAGAGTAGGTGCTGGAAGAAATAGTTGCCTCCCGCCGCATTAAAAGAAGACTGGAGTACCTGGTATCCTAGAAGGGCTTTGATGCTGCAGAGAACAGTTGGGTTCCAGCGCGTGACTGTGTGCATGCCCAAGATCTGATTGAAGCATTCCACGGGCATTTCCCCCAGGCTGCCGGATCTCAACCCAAACTGACCGTTGTCACCATGAAGTTGGCCACTGCCCACAAGAACTTTTCCCTTGTGCAAGCCCCTGGAGGGGGGGTTGAGCCCTGTCAGGAGGAGAGGGTAATGTCATGGTCCCATGACATAATAGTGGGGACTAACCCCAAGGATAAGGATGGGCGCTTGGAGGCCCAAAAGGTGAAGCTACAGGGCCTCCCAGACCTGAAGCATACCCTAGACCAACGCTGGATATGGGCAAAATATGCTCAGGTTAGTACTAGTGGGGTGCCAAGTGCCCAGCCCCTTACCTCAGTCCAGGCGTTAAAACGGATGGTCTACCAAATTAATGCGGACTGTTCCATTTGGTTCATCAAGGAATGGGGTTTTGAAACCCATTCCATTTATGAAACAACGCGTTTAGGTCAAATCCAGCTTCAATAGATCACTTGAGTGAAGTTGGTTTCAGCCTATTCAACTAATTTGGATGGCAGCGTTGCCCTATTGGTGGGTCAGTGCTTGATCCCACTGCAGCACATCCCATATTCCCCCATCTGAGGTTAAATATGTTTTCCCTGACCAACATTCCTTGTTGGTCAACTTCCTGAATAAACCTTTTCTCGTTTTACGTTTTTAATTTTATGCTAATCCTAACGCTCCTGTGCGCAAACCTCTTTGAGGAGGTCTCACGCTCCATTAACCTTGCTATTGCAAATACATTGCAGCTCTCTCCTTGTGCACCATTGGTTCTCCCAGGTTCCCTCCAACCTGGGTCACTTACCCCCTTTTTTTTGTGCACCGCGTCGCTTTTGGTGTGTTTTTTAATATAAAACTTGAACTTTTATGCCTAAGTTGTTAGTGCTCCAGCACCCTCTGCTGAGCTCTAATTACATTAGCACTAACGGCTAGTTCCCTGGCGTTGGCCTTTTGCACCGTGCACTGCCACGATGGGAACAGGAGAGTTATAGAAACTCTCCTTACAGGTTGGACCAAATTCCTCAAAGCAAATTTTTATACTTCTAGAGGTTTTAACCTATCATATCAGGTGTAAAATGTTGATACAAGATCCCCTCATCAGCTTTCTATCAGAACTAAAAGGTTTTCACACATTCCCTCCTGTAACTTCAACAACACGGTTGTCCTCTTGTGGGAGGGTAGTCCTTCTGTTGGGACCCTCTAGTATTAAAAAGTTAATCTCCCATATCAACTAAGGGTCTTGTAATAAATAAGCCTAAATGCACCATGTAACTGTTGACTAAAGCCAATTCAATTTACAGGTTGAATCTCTGGCCCTCTTTGGACCTAGTTAATAGAGAACCACCTTTAGAAGATCTGGGAATGGATCAGATCATACTTTTCATGGCCAACTTTAACACTGTTCCAATTCAAATTCATCAATCCAAGTGTAATAAGGTTAATATAAGGCCTCATCATCAGGTTGCTGCAAAGTGTCAGGAGAGTGTCTCTAGCTCTCTGCAAATGTAACAGTCAGAAAATTCCAGCTCTAAAGGCTGTAAAATAAATGATGCCTATATGATGTCAGTGCGCCAAAGCATCATTTATTTTATTGCCATCAGAACTGGGATTTTCCAACCATTTCATAATTCCAAAGTCCAATGGGTGCTGCATGCCACCAATATCCAGTTTGGCTGAACTAAGTGGTCACTGGGCCCCAGTTGTTGAGGGACAAGAACTGGTGGGAGCTGGTGACTGATGGCCAACTATGGACCTGAAGTGTCAGGCAAACGGCAAGTAAGAATTAGACTGGCCTGCCAGCCCAGGTGCCAGAGCACCCAAATGGCAAACCAGAATGCCAAAGGCACTGCTGCTGGTATGACGGATATGGAACTGGAAAGGAATTTCACCAATAACTGCCGGTGAGCCAGAATCTCATACAGGCACATAATAAAACACTAGACAAGTATGGCCAATAACCCCAAGGGGTGTGTGAGGGTCAGCAGAAAAGGCAGTTTATTTTTTGACATAAAAAACTAAATTTTAGGAAAGTTTTTTAATGGAAAATTTATGAAAGAAAAATTGACCAACAATTTTCTCAGTGCGATGTGACTGATTAAATAGTGGTCAATTGGAGAGGAAACAAGCTGGTATTGGGTCCCTCAAGTTTGCCCTAACTGGCGAATTATTTGGGAATGGGGGCAGATAAGTTCACTGGGAACTGATATTAAAGAATTCAGCGTCAGGCCAAGTCACTGTCAGTTCAACCTCAAATGCCCAAACTGAGACTTGACTGCATTTCTAGCTGTTGGTGCAAAGGCGTCTAGCCTGATGAGCAATGGGAGTCCCCCAAGGCCACCCCATGTAGGGGCAGTCCCGAATGGTTGGGAGCAGGTTTGGGATGCCCAACCCGCCCATGCCCAGTTGCTGGGCCATTCGTTTGGTTAAAAGCTTTGCATCAGCCACAACACCCAGTTGGCTGAAAGGAGCTTTGAACTATCACTGGTGGTGTTTGATGCTGCTACCTGCATGTTGGGGATCATACCTGATGATTTTGGGAGGGGGTTGTTTTGATAATCAAGGTGTTGACTGAATTGAAACTGTCAGTGATTCCAGCCAATGAGTCAAACTTCATTCCTTTTGGACTATGTAGATCCCAATCATTGGGCTCATTCCCACTTTTTTTTGGACTGATTGACTTAATTTTGGCAATTTTGGCGCAAATTTCCCCAATCAGGTGTACCAGTTCTGGAGAGGAGAATGTGGGCACCAGGGGAGGTACCCAAAAAGGGAGGGATGTTACCCAGCGCTCATCTACCACATGGGCGAGATCGCCCTGAGTGACAAGAGGGACCGCCACCATCTTTGGAGCCTTTTTGTTTGGAAATGGGAAGAGGGCTCAGTCGACACACAGGGGATGTTCCCCTGGACTTACATTACCCTTTCCTTTTTCCAAAGGAAGGGCGCCGCTGCCAGGAAACTTCATGAGGGCCACATTCTTATGCGCCTTGGGTAGCTTGATTGCCATTACCGTTGTGACCTTTTGGGGGACGGGGGGCGTTAGGGTGTGATTTGTGAAATGCCTTGACCAGCTCCATGCAGTTAGTGCAATTGTGAGCCTTAACCCAACTGTTATCATAAGCTGGATACACTTTCCAGGCCACAAGATACTGTAATGACTGCCAGATTTGCTGGATGCTAAGATGTCTTCCACCTTGGCTTCCTCCACATCCTCAATCACAATAGGTTCAGGTTCAGCAGGGATGATCCCCTTGAACGGGGACAACAGGGACACATGGAAGATGGGATGCTGTTTCTAATGAACTGGCAGTTTCAACCAGAAAGCACCATTGCCCAAGTCTTTCTCCACCAGGTGGGGACCCGAACGTTTGCTTGCAAACTTTTGGGATGGTACCAGCATCTGCAGATGGTGGGTGTCCAACATGATGTGAGAGCCCACCGTGATATTGTGACCTGGAAGCCATTTGCAATCCACGAACTATTTATAATCATTACAGTATCTTGTGGCCTGGAAAGAGTGACCAACTGGAAAAGAGGGGGTTAAATTTAACTTGTTTCAGGGAGAAAACCCCTAGGGGTGACACCATTGTATGAACTGGGGAGAAGGTCACTGAAAGTATCCTGGGTGGCTGAAGCATAACAGCGAAAATTTTGTTCCAAATTTGGTTAACCCGTTGGTTTCCCGTCAGACGGGGGGGGGAAGGGGGAGGAGGGGTGATTTTTGGGTGAAAAGCCATTAAAAAATCGGCGAAAATTTTAAGTCACTGATGACCCCCTGGAGACCAAACATAGAGAACACATGGGACAAAGAGCTGAGAGTCTCTTAAACGGATTGCAGAAGTAAAGGGAAAAAAAAGGAAAAAATTTTTAAAGGGATCAACCACCCCCATCACTCAAACCCCATTAGAAAAAATGGGTTTGCAAAAAAAAAGACCCCAATCCTGGACCATCCACCTGTTGAAAGGGGGTTAGGAGCCCCTTCCCTTTCCCTGAGCAGTCTGACTTGCCTGAGCAAAAACACAATGGACCAAAACAACAGCCTTTGTCACTCCCCCCCGTTAAAGTTCATTAACATTTCAAGATTTTTTTTCCCCGATGGCTGTTTTGGAGGGGCTTGTTAGAACCTCGGTCAGAAAAAAGGGGGAACCCTTTCAACTTAAAAAGATATCCCCCCCCGGGTGAAAAGAGAGATGGGGAAATTCTAAAATCCCCCCTTTGGGGAAGTATTTGATTGGCTAAAACCCGAGCAAAAGGGGGGGCATAGGGGAAGGGGGCAAAATTAATAAAAAACGGGGGAGGAATAAGGTAATGAGATCCACTTTATCTGAATCCCTAAGGGGAAGGTTTTGGGGAAAGGGAAATTAAGTTTTTGGGACCTTTTTTTGAATTCATATTTAAATTAAAACTACAAGTCTTGATATTTCATGTTCCAGGAATTTTTGGGGTTTTCAGAAAAACAAGAGAGCCAGTGATCCATGAACAGAAACCCTTTGGGACCCCGAACAGGTACCTCCAAAGAATGCCAGCGGCTAATCCTTGTCATAGATGGCCCAAGATCCCATGAGGAAAATTTTTGGGAAAAAAAGGGAAATGTTTTGCTTCATGTTTTGGGGTCACGCCCACTGCACCGGGGGAGGATCACATGAACAATATTTGGCTGGGGGGTTCCCCAAAAATGGGAGGGGATAGAAAAACCCCTTTGATTGATTTTAACACCTTTGGGTTTTTTTTATGGAATGGTACATTCTTCCCTTTTAAGGGGGGGGAAGGGGAGCAAGCTGGTAAAGTTGGGGGAAAATTTTTTTAAAAAAATGGCCCCAAAAACTCTTTGTTGTTTTGGTTGTAGGGGTTCCTTCTCAGATAGGTCCAACCTTTTTTGGGGGGGATTGTGTACCCTCTTTAAAATGAGGTTTTGAAAAGGGAACTTCTCCTTTTAGAACTACTTTTGGAAGGGTTAACAAAAAGCCGCCCTTTTGCAAGGGGGCCCAAATTTTCCAAGTAATAGTTTTTGGCGGATTGGGAAATATCCAAACAAA
>JAKSZP010002361.1:0-13567 GCA_022478985.1 Massospora cicadina | reverse complement strand
TTTCCCAAGCCAAAAAATCCTTTTAAAAGGCTAATGGTCCTAAAAAAGGTTAGTAAAAAAAGTCCCCAACGAGTTAAGGCTTTGTATAGTAAAGTACTAAAAAAATTGCCGAATTCTTTTTTTCTCTGATTTTAGTTATTGTCTAGTTTATATTGGTTTTTTTTTTTAAGTTTCCCCTATATGGTTGATTCCCGCCCCCCCCCCGTGTTTTTGAACGATTGGAAATTTATGGTGTTTTTTTAATAAAAATTGACCACCAATATAAAATCAATTTCGGTATTACTAACAGAGGTTTACTATCTTACTACTTTCTTTTTCTTCTATATACCTGATCTACTTATTGTTGTAGATAGATTGGGTTCTTTTTAAAATTTTAGAATTCTGGGTTTTTAAACTAAAAATAGATTATCAATTATAGATTATTGTATTTATTTTCCCTTTAAAAATTATGAATTTTTTACCCCAATTTAAATTCAAAAGACCCTAATAAAACCTTGTTATAAGAAAGTACTACACGTAATTATAGGTGTTGAATAAAACTAATTAGTAATATGTTTGGAGGTGATAGATAGAGAATTACTGTATAATAATATTATGGGTTCAACCTAGTATAAGAATAAAAAAATTTAATTACACATAACCTTTTGTTCTCACTAACTTTTATATGAAAATATAAAATTAAAAATAATAGTGAGATATCAAGAATATTCAAGAAATAAATTATAGTAATATGGATTTTTCCCTTCAAATGAGAATTAGTTTTTTTAATAGGGTTACTAAATAAAAAAGGTGTAAAATGATCTCTTCTATTTAAGGTCATCTAGGTTGCTTCAATGTAATAATGAATATAAATAAGATTTTAAAACCACCAAAATTTTGGATAGATAAAAACAAGAAGAATGTAAAAAGTTTTTTTATGTTGTTATATTAGGAATTTAACCCCTTATTTTTTGTAGGTATATCATATGATATACTGGGTTAAAACCTTTCTACTGTAAAAAAAAGTACATTTTCTTATTTTTCTAATTTTCCCTTAAACTCGTTCTGTATTTTTTTTTAAATTAAAGTGGTAAGAAGTAATTGGGTTTTATATAAAAAATTATCAAGGAAAATTATTAAAACTAAAATTTAAAAAGTAATAGAGTAGAGACGTTATTTGGGAATCTAGCTATAAATAACGAATGATATTCCCCCCTATTTATTCATTACTCAGGGGGTTTGGGTAGGGTAAAAAACCATTTCATATGGGCCGCTTAGCTATTTCTTTAACTTTTTACTTTGGAAAATCTTGCCTTTTAAAAAGTTCTTTTTTTGGTGACTTATTTTTCATACCTTTTTTTTTTACCAGTTCTTTTTAAACAACAATTTTTAACCAAAAAAAATGATTTTATAAAAAGAAAGTTTTTTTTTGGGGGTGGGTTCTTTATTAGGTATATAAAATCAATTACCTTTTATAGGTTATCCTCTGCTTTTTAATATAATATTTTCAGTGTTCTATTCTTTATCTTACTAAGTTCAATGACTCCTTATAACCAATTTATCTAAAATTCATCTAATTCTATAGCGAATCAATCCTAAGTAGGATTGGAGTTTGATTACACTATGAGCTATTTAGCTATTTTGGATAGTAAGTTAATCAATTGCGGTTGTAAGCCCCATTACAAGGTCTCCCTCTAACTGAATAAAGAGCTAGTCACTCTAAGAAATCAGTAAGGAGAAAGAGTAAGAAACTTTCAACAAACAGGAAACTAAATAAGAAAGGCTCAAACAGGTAGGTCAGTAGGGGTCTCGGGTTGGATAAAAGGATAAAGAGGAGAAATTCGGAGGGATGATTGTTACTAAATAACATCTCCATACCGCTTATCTAGCCTTTGCAGTGGAATAGGCTAGGGAAACTGAACATAATCAACAGAAAATACTGCTTTAATGGGGACTGAATCTGCACAATAGCCGGATGGCCGTAGCACCAAATAGTAAATAATAAGGTTCACCCCTTGGGAAAAATCACAAACATAGATAGGGACGGAATTGACATCACTCTAGGAAACAAGGATAGTAGAAATACGTCTGAGAAAGACCCTATGACCTTTATGATGCCGGTTTAGTGACTAAGATAGACCAACTTAGTTTAAAAAGGATAAATCGTAGTAGATAACTTGAATAGTTGTAAGAATATAAGGGTAAAATGGCTATAAAGAAATATAAAAAGTCGGAAGAGGAGGAAGGAAACCAAAAGAAAAAAGTTCAGGAGAGATAATAGAATAAGTTACCTTAGAATAAGTATTTAAAACTGTATCGTACTTGGCTCTTCTCTGAATTAATTTTAGCTATAATGTAGCTAACTTAAGCAAGTTAGGTGGAGTAGGTGGAGATTAAAAGAGAAAGAATTCAGAGTGCTAGCATAAGGATAACTGTAGATCTAACCAAATAAGACTCACCACAGTAGATCAGTAGATTGATACTTTCTTTCTATAAACTAGGCATATCTACTAATACTTAGTAGAATATATATACAAAGAGCTAAGAATAAGTATAATGAGTCAGTTATAAGTTTAAGGATAATGACAATAATGGGTAGGATAATAAGAGTGAAGTATAAACTATTTTATTCTTTATACAAGATTATAATCAACTTTATTGTCCCTAGCCCTGGTAAACTTCTTTATTATGGATATTAGAGTATACCTTTATCTTTTTCTCTTTCCTTCACATTATTATATTGTTCACCTTCAGCTTCTTACTTTCGTTTTTTGTACTTCTTTTATACACCTATCTTTTTCTTTTTTGTTCTTATCATTGTTTTAGTTGTAGTATACAATTCTTTATCAAGCTACCTTTTTACTGTTCTACCCTCTTTGTTCTTATTCTTTTTTCTTATTCTTTTAAGATGGTTTATCAAATCGTCTTTCTATTTTAGTTTATTATTCAATGGCGATAAGCTTGTTGGTAAATTAAACCAATATTGGGTCTAGGATGGTCGTTCTTACATGTCTATAAACTCTAATTGTATTTATTAGTTTTATAAATAGCTAAACACCTTGAGAACTTTAGATTCCAACTTCTTTTATCCGTGTAGAGAAAGTCGTACGTTCCATCCCAAACTCGCTTTGGTAGCACCCAAAGGAAACACACTGAGTTTTTATTCTTTACTTCACTCTTATTATCCTACCCATTATTGTCATTATCCTTAAACTTATAACTGACTCATTATACTTATTCTTAGCTCTTTGTATATATATTCTACTAAGTATTAGTAGATATGCCTAAGGTTTATAGAAAGAAAGTATCAATCTACTGATCTACTGTGGTGAGTCTTATTTGGTTAGATCTACAGTTATCCTTATGCTAGCACTCTGAATTCTTTCTCTTTTAATCTCCACCTACTCCACCTAACTTGCTTAAGTTAGCTACATTATAGCTAAAATTAATTCAAGAGAAGAGCCAAGTACGATACAGTTTTAAATACTTATTCTAAGGTAACTTATTCTATTATCTCTCCCTGAACTTTTTTCTTTTGGTTTCCTTCCTCCTCTTCCGACTTTTTATATTTCTTTATAGCCATTTTACCCTTATATTCTTACAACTATTCAAGTTATCTACTACGATTTATCCTTTTTAAACTAAGTTGGTCTATCTTAGTCACTAAACCGGCATCATAAAGGTCATAGGGTCTTTCTCAGACGTATTTCTACTATCCTTGTTTCCCTAGAGTGATGTCAATTCCCGTCCCTATCTATGCGCATGTTTGTGATTTTTCCCAAGGGGTGAACCTTATTATTTACTATTTGGTGCTACGGCCATCCGGCTATTGTGCAGATTCAGTCCCCATTAAAGCAGTATTTTCTGTTGATTATGTTCAGTTTCCCTAGCCTATTCCACTGCAAAGGCTAGATAAGCGGTATGGAGATGTTATTTAGTAACAATCATCCCTCCGAATTTCTCCTCTTTATCCTTTTTATCCAACCCGAGACCCCTACTGACCTACCTGTTTGAGCCTTTCTTATTTAGTTTCCTGTTTGTTGAAAGTTTCTTACTCTTTCTCCTTACTGATTTCTTAGAGTGACTAGCTCTTTATTCAGTTAGAGAGGGAGACCTTGTAATGGGGCTTACAACCGCAATTGATTAACTTACTATCCAAAATAGCTAAATAGCTCATAGTGTAATCAAACTCCAATCCTACTTAGGATTGATTCGCTATAGAATTAGATGAATTTAGATAAATTGGTTATAGGGAGTCATTGAACTTAGTAGTAAGATAAAGAATAGAACACTAGAAAATATTATATTAAAAAGCAGAGGATAACCTATAAAAGGTAATTGATTTTATATACCTAATAAAGAGGATCCACTCCAATTAATAAAAGTAATACTTGGTCTACTCTTTATAAAATCATTTGCTCTTTCTGGTTAAAAGCAGCTCAAATGTTAAGTACAGGCCGATTGAAAAGAACTGGTAAAAGTAGAAATAAGGTATGAAAGAATAAGTCACCAAAGAGAACTATTTAACCAGCAAGACTGATCTCTAAAGAATGCCAAGTATAGTTAAAGAAATAGCTAAGCTGGTATTTTCGCCATATGAAATAGTTTATTTATCCTAGCCAACCCCTGAGTAATGTATAAATAGTAGGGAATATCATTCGTTACCTGTTATAGCTAGATCTCAAGTAACGTCTCTACTCTATTACTTTAATTGTAGTTTTAGTTTATATTATCCTTGATAATTCCTTACTATATCAATACTCTAATTGATACTTCTTACCACTTTAATTTAAAAGAATACTGGAGATTACTTGAGTTTAAGGGAAAATTCATTGTAAAAATAAGAAAATATTATATGTTTTACAGTAGAAAGGTATTAACCTAGTATATCATATGATATACCTACAGAAATAGAGGTGTTAAATTGCCTAATACTAACAACATATGCCGTCAAAGGAACTTATTACGATTCTTCTTGTTTTTATCTATCTTTATTTAGGTGGTACTTCTTACACCATTATCTTATTTATATTCATTATTACATTGAAGCAACCTAGATGACCTTAAATAGAAGAGATCTATTTTACACCTATTATTTAGTAACCTCTATTAAATTTAAAACTAATTCTCTTATCAATCGTACTTATTATTTGAAGAATAATCTATATTACTATAATTTATTCCTCTTGAATATTCTTGATATCTCACTATTCACCCTTAACCGGTTTCTATATTGCATATATAGTTAGTGAGAACAAGAGGTTATGTGGTAATTAATTTATTATTCTTATACTAGGTAGACTTATAATATTATTATACAGTAATTCTCTATCTAGTCACCTCTATCATATTACTAATTAGTTTTATTCAACACCTATAATTACGTGTAGTACTTTCTTATAACAAGGTTTTATTAGGGTCTAGGTTAGATATTTCATAATAAAGGGAGTAAAATATTCATAATTTAAGAGGAAAGTAGAAGTACAATAATCTATAATTGATAATCTATTTTTAGTTTAGAACCTAGAATTCATACTTTAACAAGAACCAGTCTATCTACAACAATAAGTAGATCAGGTATATAGAAGAGGTAAAAGAGAGTAGTAAGATAGTAAACACATCTGTTAGTAATACCGAAATTGATTTTATATTGGTGGCTGCAAGTTTTTATTAAAAATCACCATAAGTTACTTAATCGTTCAAAGAGCACACTAATGGTTGGGGGTGGGTACTAATTTGTAGCTAGAATCAACCATATGAGGTGATATCTTAAAAGATAAAAACCAATATAAACTAGACAATAACTAATATCAGAGAAAACAAGAATTCGGCAGCTGACTAGTACTTTACTATACAAAGCCTTAACTCGTTAACCGCTGACGGGTTTATGACTAACCTATTTAGGACCATTAGCCTTTAATAGGTATGTTTTAGGCTTAGGGACTCTACACTCTAATGCAAGATGAGATAATCTTCCGATCTTAAAGTATTTAGAAAGGGTTTACGTAATTAGAACACTTTATTAACTTATATGATTTCTACAAATATGACTAGGTAAGTTAAGAGCACCCAATTTATCTTAGTTGATTTTTCTTTTATGGCGCTAAATTATAAACCTGTCTTATTCACAAATGATGGATCTTGACAATCCCCAATCTAAAGTGACTAGTTTGATCTTAGTGTTAATTCTATAATTGTATAATCCTATGCTTACTGTAGAGCGCCCTCCCTATGGCATAAATCTAATTTAGTGCAGAATTTAAGGTATCTTATATTGCACAATATGATTTTACTATCCTGGGAGACTGGCTTACTGGTTTTCTGGGGGTTTATAGGATTCTATTCGATTTAAGTTATAGAGCTTGTTCTACACATAATAAACCAACGCAGTTGTACAGTTGTACTATGGTAAAGTTGTATAGTGTCGTTTTTAGTTATATTTGTTCGTATCATGTTGGATACTGGTAGCTACTCACTTTATTCTATATTTATTATTCCGTATTTATTAGTCAGTACTGCACCTACTAACCATTAGGTATAGATAAAGTCATACTGACTTACTAAGAAAGGCAATAGCGGTATATTACTACTCCTCAATTAATTATTTAATATGGGTAGCATTTACTCTTTATACAATATAATTTATATCTATAGATCAGAGGTGGAGGGAGAGTCAATATTTGGCTCCTCCTAATATAAGAAAATATGTATTTAGTAATTAATCTAGATACCAACAACTCGGGAAAGATCACTCAGAATTGTAAAAACTTCCTAATATAGCAGAACCCCAAAGTTTAAGATTTGTAAAGGGTATAAAAGAAAAAAAGCATAGATAATAACTAAGATAAAACAACTAACATACAGCAAACTAGAATAGGAGAGAGTAAGAAAAGCAACAAAAAGTTGAAGTAGAAGTTCCTAATAAAATAATAATATCTAGTCTAAAAGAGATTTTGTAGAAGTAGTGGTTGAGCGTTATTAAGTAAATACCTAAAAATATTTATTCTATAAAAGATAATTTAATATAAATAGACATTACAGTAATAAAATGAACAACTAATTTATCCCTATACAGTAGCGAATAGCAATAAATCTAAATAGATTTTAGATACCTAGTATAAGTAGCACCAGCACCCTCTCTTCTGGAGGAATAAGAATATTAACTAAACCATAATAGGAATAGGCTAGAGTAGGAGTAGTAAAGGATACAGTAACCCAAGCGAATAGATAATTCTCTATCTGTTAGTAGTAATAATAATATCGAGACTGGTACTTCTCTATAGTCTAAGTTAAGGTTATGCTGATACTGTTGTAATCTATCCCTATGGATATAACTAGAGAATAAAGATAAAGAAGATAGAGTAGCAATATACTGTACTGAATAGAGCAAGAATAATCGGAACGAAAAGCCCTCAAACTTATAAGGACTAAGAGGCAAAGAAAAAGAGAGAAAATAGATTAAAAAAGAGACAAGAAGAGAGAGGATTTGTAAGTAAAGATAATAAGGTAAAAATGGAAAATGTATAATTTAAGATTAAATAAGATTGCTGTAATAAAAGTTAATTGTGGTTATCTTGAGGCTCTTCTGTCAACTCTAATCAACCCTAATTATAGAAAGTTTGCTAATATTCTATAATTTGTAATATAAAAGATACAATAATTAGAGAAATAATGGAAGTAATAACAAAATCTGCTATATAAATTAAGATCCTTAGTGTTTCCTTTAGTTCTTTTTCTTTTGTTCCACCTTGTTTCATTCTTATATTTTATACACAAAATATAATTTTCTCTTCTTTCTCATCCTTTACTCTCTTCCTTTTATTCTTTTGATCTTTGTTCTCTCTTTGCTTATTTTTTTATACTTGTTTTTTCTCTTTCTATTAATCTCTCCTACTTATCGGCTCTTAAGTAAAATTACTCTTTTAATAAATAGAATAATCCAGATAACTAAGCAGGTAATTATAGTAAGGCTAAAGAGAAGTAAAACTAGAGACTATTAGGACAAAATAAGTAAAAGAATTGAGATTATAAAATTGAAGGATAAGGAAGTTAAGTTTATAATTTGAGCCTATAAATGAAGAAAGAAAAAAGAAGAGAAAATAAAGAATCGAAAGAATGGAAGTGATCAAATGTATAATAAGAGGTTCAAGAATAGACAAAGTAAATCTAGGATAGAGAATATAGAATGGTTCATATAGAAGGAGGTCTAAGTTTAAAGCGACACTTCCTTATTAATCCTATTAATTGATCCGTTTGGTTTTCTTTAGTGCTCTTCTTACTTAATTACTATTTATCGTCTATATCTTTTTACTATTAATGACATAATCCTCCTCTTAAAAACTTTATCTCTTAAGATTTAAATAGACTTCTTATTTTTCTTATACAGATCTTTATCATACTAGCCTCTACTTCCTTATTTTTTTATAGGATTCTCATCTTTTCCTTTAAATTTTATTATCCAATACATTTTTAGTTTCATCTATCCTTATATTTATGACCTTGACCACAGGGTGGGAGATTTGGGATTTCCACATCAAGATTGCAGACAAAACCAAATACCCAGCAACTGAAAGATTCCATAAAGCCAACCCATTTAGAGAATAAAATGAAAGAAGTCTAAGAACGACATACTTTTAGAATGTATGACAGGGAATAGAACGAAACCATAACTTTATGGATGAAAAGAAGGGGTAATAGGGAAGAGGGAGTGATATTAGATAAATTATTCTTTTCCCAACTTCCTCTTTTAGTCCCTCTGATCCTTTACTCTTTTCCCTTCCTCTTCCCTCCTATTTCCTTTTTTTATTATTATATATTCTTTTCTATCCTTATTCAATTCTTTATATAATCACTTATGGCTTATCTTTTTATAATGGTTTCTTTCATCTAGTATATATTTTAGCCAATTTCTCAGCAGATCTCTTTTATATACTAGTCCATTTCTCTCTTCCTTCTTTATAAGCTCTTCCTACAAAGTTCCTTTTCCTTTTATTAGATTCTTTGACAACTTTATTACCCTAGATTCTTAACGAGATTATCTAACTATCCATCTTAGGTTTCTTTATATATTACTATTATAATTATCCCTATGTTATTTTATATCCTACAATTTTATATTAAAAACTTAGTCTTAGACCTTAGAGAATTACAGATCATATTGTAATAGATAAAAGACTTACCTACAAAAATGTAGGTACAATATTTAAAGAGTTAGGATTCTAGAGTTTTAATAGTTTATCTCTCAATAAAACTTATTACCATTAACTATAGTTATTATATTTAAATTTATTCCAGTTCTTAATCAAAGCAGAAATTAATCTATGTGTATATGGAAATCTCTCTCTCATTCTCATAGCTTTATTAAGTTATATTTATAGTAATTAAAAGGAGAAAAAACAGATAAAATAGCTTGGATAAATAGATGGTTATAGAGTATCATAAAGATATTGGTGTATAAGGCCTAAATTTAGCAGATTTTGTAGAATAGGAAGGTTTATATTTATTATCTGTTTAGAATTATCTTCTGCTAGTAAAGTCTATTTTATGTATTATTCTGATTTATGTAGTAATTTCTGCACATGAGATAATATATTCTTCTAGGTTGCTAATAATTTATTATGGTAAACACAATAGAATCATATTCGCGTAGCGAAGGTTTTCACCTCGGAGATCCCGTTCATGAATTTGATGTGTAAATCTTAAACTTAAAACTTAAGTATAGCTGAGTTAGGAATAAAAGAAAGAAAATAGGAGGGAGTTCTCTGGAGCATAAGTCCACGAAGAAAGAAGGGAAATATTGCTGATGTAATGAATGAACTATCTTGTCACTAGAACAAAATCCCTACTTAAAACCAGTAGGGGAAGATTTTAGATACAACTAAAAGGGGGTAGTTCGTATGTCTAAGGGATAAAAGAAAGAGAATAATCTCTAGAATATATAGTAACAGTAATAGTCCTAGGGTTCTACCCCTTAGTGGTAGTTGGAATCTATTGTATAGTAAATATATAGAACCACACTATTAAACTTACGGCATAAGTAATATAATAGATATCACATAGGGTTAGCTAATATATAGGTATTATCTCAGGGATAATCTCATCAATGGGCAGTACCTCGAATAAAGGCTTCGTAATCGTAAATAAGAACATAGAACTTAGTCGTCGTTTAGATTTTCTGTCTAACTAACAATATTTGAATAAAAATATAGAGTTATAAATACTAAATAGAACTTAGAAAAAGAATTGCATATAGAGAGGAAAATTACAACTCATACTGTACTGTAAAATGCTGAACTCTGGGTATTATCTTTAATTGCGTGAGTAAGCTTACCTATATAATAATAAATAGAACACCAAGCTGCTAGCGTGTTGTAACTTAAACCATAGGTGGAATTAAAAGAAGAAGATAATCCCTATTAGCTAGGGTATGGGTTGTACTTTATGTATGTAATCAACTTTATATAACCCCACAGTATAGGTTTACTAACTACCATCCCAGATTAATAGGACAATATAGGTTTATAAATAGAATATTATAACTAAGAAAGATTTTAGAGACTAATTGTAATAAGTATAACTCAATTTATATAATGATAATACAAAGAGTACTTTAAGTCGTCTATAAAAAGAAATATAAGAATATAAAACTAAGTAGAAGAGTAGAGAAATAGAAAAAGGAGGAAGAATAAGAAAGACAAACAAAGAGGAGAAAAGAACTAAGATAGTAGATAATAAGAATAACTATAAATAAAACCAAATAACACAAAGGTTAGGGGACAGAATAATAATAGAAGGGCGACTAAGGTAGAAACATAAAAAGAATAGCTAAGAGAAAAAAACAGTAGGGGAGTAGAAAGGGGGAGAGAGAGAGGGTCTAGGGATATAAAAAAGAGACTACAAAGAAGATAGAATAAGAAAAAACAAGTATAGAGCTTGTTAAGAAAAATAAACCTAGGGGATAATAACCCATAGTACAGTATAAAGAAACTAACCAAAAGAATAATAATATAAAAGAAGACCACAAGATAAAGAATAATTGAGACAAGATCAGAAAGAAAAAGTAGGGGAAGAAAAAGGGATTGAAACAATAAAGAAAAGAGTATCTCAAGAGTACACTAAAGAAATAGATCTTAATCATAATAATAAGAATAATATCTAAGATTTATCTCCTGAATATAATAAGTTCCACATATAGAAGCAAAAAAAAGGAATTCTATAATTACCACTAACGGTAGCTAGTTGTAGCCTAAAACGTGATGCTCTGAGTAAATAATGAATAAAGCAGGGCCAGAAGATCGGATAGATAACCAACGAACAAAACAGAAAAGATAAAAAGATCATAATAAGGTAGAAAAACTCGCCTATAAAACCCTACAGGTAGTAATAACGAATAGAGAACAGAAAGAATGAGAATAGAAAACTCAATATAAACAAAAAAAAGAAAAAAAAGAGAAAGGAAATGGGGATCATAAAAAGGAAGGGGTGAAAAACAAATGGTACCTGTAGATCGAGGAAGCGTCTCAAGGACGATAAAAGGATAAAAAGGAGGGTAGGATAAGAGATGGGGATAGTGGCTCTAGAGAAAGGGAGGGTAAGATTGTCATATGAAAGGGAGTAAGTGAAGTAACGACCCCTAGCTACCTACCTTCGTTCTGATAACCTCCTTATTTTTGTGCCTCCACTCACAAATCCTCCCCTCCTTTCTTTTTCTTGAGTTTCTCTCTTTTTTACTCCTATCACACACCGAGTTCTACTTTTTTATCCCCAGTCTTATATTCTTCTTGACCTTTTCTCTTTCCTAGCCTTTCTCTTTCCTGTCACTCACTTCCATTCTCTTTTCTCTTTGTCCCTTCCATTCTCTTTTCTCTTTGTCAGTCCCTTCTTTTCTTGCTCTACAGGGTCGAGTCCTTTTTATTACTCTTTTTGTATCTTTGCACCTATTCAATCTATCTTTTAGTCAGCGGCTTGCATTTAGTCTCCCCTGTGATGTATCCCTTTTAAATTTTTCTTCTTATTCTTCCTCCCAAAACCTCTACTAACTATTCCTTTTACACCCCCAGATCTCTATAAGCGGGTTGACTTTTGTAGATGGGTTGGCTTTCTATTATCGTCTTGAGTCATTTCATTTAATGACATTTGAATCTTTCCCAACCATCCTTTTTCCATTTTCTCCATTGGTCGTTACTCTATCCCCCCTATTACCCTTGGTTCCCTAGCTTTATAGTCTATCCCTATCCTTTTATTGGCAATCCTTTTATTTTTACTGCCTAATTATTATATTACTTTTTTATCCTTTGTAGATTTTTTCTACCCACTTTTGATCTTTACAATTTGGCTTGGGCACTCCTTCCCCGATCCATCCCTAGTCTGGTTAAGTGGGACTCTTACTTATTTTTATATTGATATCCAATCCTCTAACCCTTTTTCAGTTATCCTTATTTTTATTCCTAAAGTTTATTCTATCCTGCGTTCCACTCATTAGTTTTAGCTTTTATATGCTCCGACTTCTAGCTTATTCTTACCCTAATTCCCTTTTACTCCTAAGATTTAGACCTGCGATATATTATCTGATGCCTTTTTCGTTAGATATTTTATCACTTATTTGGTTTAATAATAAAATGCTCTGGTGTGTAAGTAGAATAAATCAATGAACTTACAAATAAGTCGAAGGGGGATAAATCTTAAATGTAAGACAAGAATCTAGTAAGAAGAGATCATTCTCAGCTACCAAGGTAGAACATAAAAGTTTCTATAATATATGCTCCATAGTAATCATTACCTATTCGTTTTATCTTTATATAAATTTATGGGCATCCTAATTGTTATAATCAGTAAACCCAATTATTCATTCACACTTATATGATTCTATACGATTAATTCATATCTTAAAAACATATTTCTATAACATAAAATTTATTATTATACGACTTATCTAATTTTGGTGTAAAATCATTTCAAATAATGCCTACGGAGTCCCCCTTTCTATTCTCCATAGTATCATAAGTCTCTATAGTTGCCATAACGAGTAGAGGCCAGGGAAGTAGGGGGTTGGGAATAAAAGTGATAAGTTAAGATAGAAACCGCCGTAAAAGAGTAGACTCATCCCTATATACGGGGGGAATGGTATGAAAAAGAGGGTTGGTAATAAAATAATCCTATAGAGGAAGATAAAACTTTAATGATGGAATAGGACTTATAATAAGAATTTAGAAGGGAACCATTATTTAATTGATAAGAGGGAAGCCTTTATTGATTATCCGCTCCATACATAAATATAACCCGTTTACGAAAGCCTAAAATATTATATTTACTAAAAATATATGCTCCGACTAAATGAGGGGATTAAAACATATTTATTATAAAAGGGATGATTCTTACCTATTTATTGACCTAGTTGAACTTTATTATTACCCTTTGCATTCTTCTTTTATTACGCTTCCTTCTTGCCTTGGCTATTCTTTCCTATCCTCCTTTTTAAATTGTTCAAAGGGCTATAGGCTAAGACTATTTTCCATATGACAAGTTTCGACTCTTGACAAGACCCCTATCCCCCTTACCTTTCACCTACCCCTTATTCTTATTTTCCATC
>JAKSZP010002360.1:0-13634 GCA_022478985.1 Massospora cicadina | reverse complement strand
TAATTTTTATAATAAAACAAAAAGTATTATATGTAAGAAGTGAAAATCTTATATACTTTTATTGGAAATCGGTATATTATTACGGCTGAGAAGTTTGATGTTCGGTTGATTCGTTAGTTTAAATGGTTGTCAAGCAGTTGGTGGATTTGGGTTGATTAATAAGCTTAACGGATTTAATAAGTAAAGCAGTTAGTGATTGGTTGATTCGATAAGTTGGTTGGTTTTGGTAAGTGGTTGGTGATTTTGGTTGTTCCGATAAGTTTAGGTTTGTTTTACGAGTACGAAGCGGATGGAAATTGGTTGATTTGGTATATTCTATGGTTTTAGCTAAGCGGTTTGGTGGTTATCAATATGGATTATCTGATAGTTTAAACACTATAGCGAAGCACGGGAAGCTTGATGTTAGTTTTATATAAATTTAAAAAACCTGCTTAATTTGGTTCACCTAATTAATAAAATACTTTTGGCAAGTTAAGTAGAAATTGATTTAATAGTTTGGAAGATACGTCACTTACACAATGATTTTAAGTATTGAAATGTTTCGGGCAGCAGTTTGGTGTTATTTGATTGATTCGATAGGTTTATTTTATTTGGCTGAGTGGTTGATGGCTTTTAGTCGAATCGATGGGACACAATTTAGGTTTAAGGATGATTAATTATTAGTTCGAATTTTATTCGAGGTGGGCCGACCTGGGGACGATACCGCACCGATTAGGGAAGTGAAGAAAATGGGAAAGGAGGATAAAACCCGGAAAACCTCCATGCGCGGCGTATGATATGCCAGGAACTCCATGCACCGCCTTTGCTATTCGCTATCTCGGTTCGGGGCATTGGCGCGCAAAACCAACACAGTCAAAATCGTCCCCTACCCAAAGTCCATTACCGGGATCGAACTCGGGAGGCAGTGGTAGAGGGTCTATACTCTACCACTGGGGTATCCTCCCTCGTGATTAATTATTAGTTAATTTGATAAGTTCAGTTAGGTTAATTGAGTGGTTAGTGTTTTTGTTGATTCAATTAAGCAATTAAATTTGGCTGAGTGGTTATTGTTTATCTAAAATTTAAAATTTAAATTAATAAATTTGAATATCTGAGATTCTATAGACACCTTAGTGAAGCATGGGTAAATCGGCTAGTTTTATTATAAAAATTAAAAATCTGACTTCGAGGTGCACACGAGCCCCCTCCCATCCACCGATAGCCAAATTTCCAAACCTCTACATGCCGTAGTTTTGGCTGGGCATTGCGCACACATACATTCACTTATTTTTAAAATAGACTACTAATGGGATACCCATGCTTCGCTACGGTGTTTATAACTTACCAGATGATTCTAAATTAATTTAGTTTTTACTAGATAAATAAATATTAAGAAAAACTTTTACTATCATTAACTTATTTGATAGGACTTTCTTCTAATAAAATGAATGCTCAGTTAAAATTTTATATAATGGATATTAACATCTAGATAGGATGAGATCCCAGTGGTAGAATATGGACCCTCTGCCACTGCCTCCCCAAGTTCAATCCCAGTAGATGAAATTTGGGTAGGGGAAAATTATGACTGTACTGGCATTGCGCACCAATGCCCTGAACAAAAATAGCAAATAGCAAGGCAGTGCATGGAGTTCCTGGCCTATCATATGCCATACATGAGGTTTTCTGGGTTTTATCCTCATTTCCCATTAATTTAACTCCCTTGCATCCTTAATCAAAGTGGTATTGTCCCCAGGTCAGCCCACCTCAAATAAAATAAAATTAGATATTAATATCTAGAATTAAGTAAAGTAGGTCAATGACTTTATAGGGTAAAATGGATAATTACTATATACATCTGCCCAAATAAACAGCCAATTTTAAGGTGTGAAGTAAGATCTAGCTAAGTTAGCTTTATGGTATTTTATACTACAATATTTACACTTCTTATTAGTCCCCTTATAGTTTATAATATCTCTACTTTATAAAAATTGAATGAATATAGAGCTAAAAGCAATTTATAGGACAATTTTGCCCAAGGCAAACTTGAAATCATTTAAATTTATCTCTGCTATAATGATACCATATTAATGACTAGATTAGAATTTACTGGCATATTGGTATCCCTATCAGTGGACAGCTCAATTTTCTAATAAGGAGTCAAAATTTTTAGATCTATTTATTTTAAGATTATAAAAATTGACCTATTACTTTTTATATTTATAAAAAATAGAATAATTTATTTTTATTGTATCAATAGTAGGATTTATAATAATTAGAGGGTGGGAGTATTAAGTAATAAAAAGTTTATAATATCAAGTATAAAGTATATAGATTTTGTACTTTATATAATAGGATGAATTAGTAGGTAAAATGAATTTATATAAAAAGAAACTTGCCTGGTTTGTCAGCAACAGTAGTACACTGTAGGGTGACTTTTAGCATATTCCAATTAACTCATTTAAAGCCAACTGTAAGCTTATTTAATCTAAATTTGATATTCTAAGTTTATATTATTGATTTGGAAAAATGAAATAGAATTTGTTTAAAATTTGGACCAAATTAGAAAAAAGCTTGGATTATATCAAGTACCTTTATGTGCTCATTCCTTAGTTAAAAGTTTTATTAAAGGATCATTATATCTCAATCTAAATTTTAAAAAATTATGATTGTAGATAAACTTACTCAGTAAGGAACAATCCAAAATCATTGACACATTTTTAGTATAAGTCATATTATAAGTCTGCTCCTAATCCATCTTCCTTTATAAATAAAAATTATTGTATATATGTATATATTCAATATATTAATAATACAGTGTCTTTTTTTATTGAAACTCCATACTTTATTAAAATAAATTAAAGGGAAAATAAGAGGGGGCAGAATACAGGCAATTCAGCCAATGATAAAGAACTGAGATGGGCCACTAGAGTTTTAGCACCTCAAACTATTGCTGATCAGCAATTGCCATTGCTAGACACAGTTCTACCATTGGCAAGCTTACAGGCCATTTAAATCTTATTTGATTAGCTGCCTTGTTGCTTACAACAAGTGATCTAGTGGGGAAAGCCAAACGTGTGTCTTTGTAACATCCAGGGATTAAGTATGAGAATTTGGAGATCTGTTGGAGCTGATTGGAGATAATCTGAATGGTCTTCAACACCAAAACCTTGTGGTGGGGCGCTTGTTGCTCAAACTCTTGGCAACAAGTGCACAATGAATCACCCATACACAATAATGGTAGATAAAGGCTTGTAGTTGGATTGGAGCCATTCTCAAGGTTTTTGTAAAAAATAGATCCTGTGATGGATGTATTTCTGTCAGTGATTGTTTACCCAAAATGATGTGTCACATCATGGACCAGTATTTTTTGAACATGGTGCATTCATAGTATCAGCGGGCAATATCTGCTTCTGGTTTGGCATATATGGGGCACTCCTTGTGTGGGTAATCCAGCCTATTGTGCTTGCCCAATTTAAATGCATAGTTTAGGATCTGCCAGGTCACTGACCGCTGCTTGGCCATTACCAAATGGGAGTTTAGGTCCAAAATCAACTCCTTCATCAGGTAGTTGGTGTTGTGGCCTTCAGTAGCCTAATCATTTAGTATTTGTGGCCAAGTGGGTGGGTTGCACCCAGGTTTTAGGAGCGGATCCCCACATTTGATTAGTGTCAATTTTTACCTTAATTTGATTGGCTTGATGGCATACTCATTGGCAATTTGGTTATGCTCCTCCCAGCTCATTGCAGAAATCATTGCAGAATTACAGGCCTCAACATCCCTTTGGACTTGTTTGGCATCCCAGTCTGACCACTCAATTGACCATCCACCTTGGCGCACAGCCCAATTGCATAGTCACCAGTAGCGTGTGTCATGGTTAAATGACATGATAGTGGGCACCAACCCTAAGGATAAGGCTGGGTGGAAGAAGGACCAGAAGGTAAAGCTTCAGGCCCTCTCTGACCTCAAGCACACAGTAGACCAATGCTGGGTACAAGCCAAATATGCCCAGGTTGGTACTAGTGAGGTGTCTGACGCTCAGCCCTTGCATCAGCCCAGGCGTCAAAATGGGCAGTCTATTCAATTAATGAGGACAGCTCAATTTGGTTGATTGAGGAATGAGGCTTTGAAACCCATTCCATTTACAAAATTATGCATTTGGGTCAGATATGACTTCAATCAATTACTTGAGTGAAGTCAGTTTTAGTGTATTCTACCAATTCAGATGGTAGTGTTTGCCTATTGGTGAATTGGTACTTGGGACTGCTTTAGCAGACCCCAAATTACCCCAACGTTGTTTAAATTTGATTTTCATGACCAACATTCCTTGTTGTTCAACTTCTCACAATAAACTTTTCCCATTTTCCCATTTTCCCATTTTTTACTTATGTATCTCTAACAATCCTGCGCGCAAACCTCTTCAAGGAGATCTCACACTACATTAACCATTCCATTTTAAATACAATTAAAATATTACCTAGTACACCATTGGTTTGCCCAGGTTACCTCCAACCTGAGACGTTTACCCCTTCTCCCTCTGTGCACCAAGTCACTTTTGGTGGGTTATTTCTTATCTGGATCACACTTCTCTGCTTAAGTTGTTATTGCTTCAGCGCCCTACGCTGAGCTCTAGTAACTTTTGTACTAATGGCTAGTTTCCTGGCATTGGGCCTGTGCATCAAGCACTACCACGCTGGGAACATGAGAGTTATAGACACTCTCCTTACAGTGTGGGGTACCCTTTCAGGAGGGTATTCACAGGTGGTGTGCCATCCATTCACATATTGAGTGGGGAGAAACTGGCTCTTGGAGACCTTGGGCTCTTGCCCAGTTCATGCCCCACGCTAGGGTCAGGCAACGCATGTGCATTTGCGTTAGTTTAAGGAATAACTTTTCCCAAATTTGCCAAGCATGGGATTTGAAGTCCAGAAAGCCCATTCCTCCTTTGTTTTTTGGTTTTGACAGGGTTTTCAGCGCTATCAGTGCCACCTTTGCCTTGAACCACAGGAAGGTTCAGAGCATTGTCTTGATTTTTTTTCTAGGTTCAGGCTCATTGGCAGCACATGAATGATATACCTCAACTTTGAGAAAATGAAGACATTGATTTTCTGCATTTTCTCTTTGAGGCATAGTCTGGCATTCTTTCAGCATGCTATTCAGATTGATAAGCTTGATAATACCTCCTGTTTGGTTTCCAGTATCATGGGTCCCTTATCATTTAATAGTATCCCAAGGTATTGGATTGTCTGGAAGTTCATGATCAGCGTTGTGTCAGTCAGAGGGCTGAAGTTCAGGTTGCCAATCCTCATTACTGAGGTTTTTGCCAAGTTGACTTTCACATTCAAAGCTAACTGGTATAGGTCTAGTAGTTCCTTGGTGCCCTAGAGGTCAGTCAGTGAGCTTATGCCTACTACCATGTCATCAGTGAATGCCATCATTTTCAGTAGCGTTTGGTTTGGGTGGACTAGGCCCCAGAGTTTCATGTCCACTGCCACCAACAAAAAGTTGGCTACAAAATTAAACAGTATTGGTGACATAGGGTCACCTTGTCAGAGACCCTGCCCAACCAGAATTTTGTTGGTTATGCTATCTATGACAATCACCTTGGTTACCAGGCCCAAGAACAGCGTTGTTATCCATGCTCAAAAAGTGTTGGGATACCAACTGCCTTTAATGCCTCATGTAGGAATGACCATGCTACTAGGTCATATGCCTTTTCCATGTTGAGGAACATAAGATACCCCTGCTCAATTCCCCTCACATCCTGGAGTACGTTTTAGACTGCACCAATGCTGTCCCATATATTCTGGCATTTGATGAAGCCATTCTGGGCTTTATGGAGCATGCACAATGCCATTGCCATCAGCCAATTAGATAGTATGCATGTGAGTAGCTTATAATTGCCATTTGATAGTGTGATTGGGCGCCAGTTCCAAAGTTAGCATCAGAGTTCCTTTTTGTACAAAAGTATAATTCAGGTCTCATGCCCTCCCCCAGAATTTGCTGTCCATTTTGCAAACAGTGGTTAAAGAGGGCTTTGAGCTCCAGCACAATGCGGTCATAAAATGCGCTGTATATTTATGCACACATATTGTCAGGGCCTGGTGCTTTCATCCTTGGAAACTCATTTAGCGCCCACTTAACTTCATCAATAAAAATTTTGATGGATAATTTGGTGACATCTTCTGGCATAATGCCCCCCAGTGCTGGCTTGGCCAGGTCAATTAGGGCATTTTTCACCAATTTGCTCATTTCTAGTTGTCAGAAAAGTTTGCCATAGAATTGTTAAATCTTGTGCTTGATCATTTATGGGTCTGTTGATACTTCCCCTTCCGCTGTATCCATTTCCCATAATCTAGCCTTGGTTCAAATTTCCTTGAGGTGCACCAGGCCCTCTTTGGTCATTATCCCCACTAGGCTCTGATATTGGTACGTTGCATTGGTCTGTCACTCTGAGTCTTGCTTCATCATTAGGGCCTGATAATTTTTGTGCATTGTTCAGTATTTGCTCCACCAATCTTCACTGTCCCACTGGTTGAGCTTCAATGTCTCTAATTTAGACTTCAGCTGTTTTACAGTGGCAGTTTGCTTGTAGATGGTCTCTTTTTTAAACTTCATGTTATCATGCTTCATCTTTACTTTGAGCTAGGTCCATCGTTCCAGAGGGTCTATTTCCAGGCAGCTATCCAGATATGCAACCTGTCGATTCAGTCCAGTGTTGATCTTTCAGCACCATTCCCCATCCCTCAGCATGGCTGGTGCCAACTGCCATTCATGATTCCTTGGGGTTTGTCAAGATTGATATACATGCAGATGACCATGTGGTCACTTTTGACGTTTATACTGACCTCATTGTTTAATGTTATTGGCTTGAGATTCAATGACACTAGGATATAATCTAAGCATGATCTGAACTGTGGGGATCCGGTGGAGTCATATGACCATCATGTTAAGTTGGCTGGGTCATCATCCTCTTTGTCAATTGTTAGGCACATCCCCAATTTGACTAGGTATTCCAGCATCTCATTGGCCTTTCTGTTAGAACATTCTCTAGTTGAAACATATCCCAGCTCACATTCATCCAACAATTTAGGTCTCCTGCTGTTACTGTCATCACTTCATATAGTATTTCCAATAAAAATTACCAAATCTTACAGTTTTTGTGGAGCTTTGGTGGACAATAATACAGTGTCTGGTAAAAAAAGAAAATGTTTGCTTGTTTACTAGAACAATGATACTGTATCCTTGAAAAAAGTCTGTAAGTGTGTGCCCACAATTTAATCATATATGTAGGCTAATTTTTTAACCATTTATTTAGTAATTGGTTAATGTTTATAAGAGTTCAGTCATGTAACTATTATTTATTTTTTTTTTAGTACTAGATCATGTAACTATTATTTTGATTTTTTATTGTGGCATTTTTGAGTTGTTGGTAATAAATTGATTTGATTCAATTGTTTCAACTAATCTCTACTAATTCAACTAATCTACTTAAGAAAAAAAATTACTGCCATACTCACTGACTGACTGATATATGAAACCTTTGAGTCTGATAGGGTCAATCTATTTGAGTGAGTGGTTGAGAGTTGGTGAATCTTATCTAATCTGAAATCATTGATCCTGATGTGTCAATCTATTTGAGCAAGTGGGTGAGAATTGACAAATATCATTAAATAATTTACCAAATTGCTCACCAGAAGCTAATTAAGTCTAATAAGTTTAATCTATTTGGGCGAGTGGGGAGAATTGGCAAATATAATCTAATAATTAACTAAATTGCTCACCTGAAACTCAACAAAAATTAGAATTAGAGTTTAAGTGATTAAGTAGTTGGGATAATCAGCTCACCAGCCATGAGGGCAACAGCAAAGCTGTTAGTCCAAGTGGCTTGATAGTAGCACTGATACAGCCTATAGGCTATGTCAGTGTGAGCTTATCATCTGATAAACTTTAAATACTGTAGCAAAGCACGGGTATCTGGATGTTAGGTTTATATATTTTAGAAACCTGCCTAATTTGGTTCACCTAATTAATAAAATACTTTTGGCAAGTTAAGTAAAGTTGATTTAGTAGTTTGGAAGATATGTTACATGCTCAATGATTTTAAGTATAAAGAGATGTTTTGGGTAGCAGGTTGGTGTTATTTGATTGATTCGATAGGTTTTTTTATTTGGCCGAGTGGTTGATGGCTTTTGTTCGAATCGATAGACACAGTTTAGTTTTGAGGAACGATTAGTTATTGGTTGTTTTAATAATTTCAGTTAGGTTTGCCCAAATGGTTGGTGGTTTTTAGTTGATTCGATTGAGCAATTAGATGTGGCTGAGTGATTTTGTTTGTCTATAATATAAAATATAAATAAATAGATTAAAAATCTTTAATTTTATAGATACCATAGCGAAGCACAGGTAACTCCGCTAGTAATAAAATAAAAGAAATACAAAAAACTTGCTTTTCTTAAAGAGAGGAAAAAATAGAATGTAAAAAAATCAAAAAATACACTAAAAAATAAAAAACTCTTTGCCAAATCATTACTTTTAAAGATAATTCATGCATGGCTGAAAGAAAAGCAATGTGTGCACACTTAAATACAATATATCTATGCAAAGTGTATAAATGGTTGCAATGTATGAATTATAATACAAAGTGTTGTACATATTATATAGCTGTACAAAATCCCTCATTACAATATATATATATATGGTATTTATAAACTCTGACACCGTTTGACCAATCATCATGAAAGTTGGCACATAAAAGTATTTTTTCATGGAGAAGGTTCATGAATATTCAAAATTATTTTTTTAGTAAAGAAAAGTTTTATTTACAAGAAGTGAAAACTTTATATATACTTTGATGGTATTCACTATATTGTTACAGTTGAGCAGTTTGGTATTTGTTTGATTTAATTTTCAAATGTTTTAAGTTGTTAGTGGTTATTTGGCTCTTTAGAAGTTAATCTAAATCAAAACTAAATCAAAACCCCAATTAATTTTACAATACCTCCTCTAGCATAATCAGCTCAATTTTCTTTTTTCTCTCTTGCAACCTCACTTTTTAAATCAAAAAGTGAACTGAACAAAAATTGAGGAAGCATCCAACTGCCAGTGTACACTGCAACTATAGAGCAGTGATCCACGGCCAGCCACCCAAGTGTAGTAAAGTCAATCTGCCCATCTATGCATAGCACATAGAAATGGACAGCTTGCCTGCACCAATATCAATTAATAAAACAAAGGATGACAAGATAGATGTACCATCTGACAAACTTCCCACTGGCTCAGGCCCCCACATGACTAATAATGGGGAAGGGCTGAACAACCTGTGCACATCAAATAATGATTTGGAAACACAAACAATGACAAAACATGTGAATGCGTTGAAGGGTCATGGCGCCCTTGCAACTAGCGCAGATAATGGGTCCAATTCCCCAGGATCGGTGTCCTCTGACAACCAGATGACAGGAGTTACCCTTGGGGAGC
This sequence comes from Massospora cicadina, assembly GCA_022478985.1. NCBI lineage: Eukaryota > Fungi > Entomophthoromycota > Entomophthoromycetes > Entomophthorales > Entomophthoraceae > Massospora > Massospora cicadina. The sequence goes on along the minus strand of JAKSZP010002360.1, from coordinate 4,178 downwards.
AAGGCCCAACACCAAGAACAGTGGTGTCAGGAATATTCTCCACCAAACCTCAACCAGTAGAGGGGATCAGGGCCTTGCAGGGTGTTGAGACTCTCCCTGGATTAGGTGAAAGCCTTGTCCAGGGGGAAATTTGATATAATCAAACAAAGGGCATAATTTTAGATGGCCCAATAATTTTTATAATGGAGTTTGATTCAACTGTAATACTGAATTTGGGGCTTTTGCCCAAATTATGCTGAATTTGGGGAAATGTACATTTCCCATTCGTTATCTAATCTCTATCCACTCTTTATCTATTCCCACATATCCTAGTACTGGGACTTTCCTACAGGTCCCATGACACTGCCCTTAAATATCCCTATTCCTATCCTTATAATCCCTATTACTATCCTTATATTTTGAAGCACTATAAATAGTGCTAGATGATTCTAAATAAAATAATTCCCATCAGAACTCTTATTTTATTTTATTTACTTTATTTTAATTTACTTTAATGGAAACCATCTTTGTCATGTGAACATGACATAATAGTGGGGGTCAACCCCAAAGACAAGGCTGGGTGCCAGGAGGCCCAAAGGGTGAAGTTGCAGGCCCTTCCTGACCTGAGAAACACCCTGGATCAACGCTGGGTTTGGGCAAAATATGCCCAGGTTGGGACCAGTGGTGCACCAAATGCTCAGCCCTTAACAACAAGCCATGCATTAAAACAAATGATATACCAAATGAACACAGATGGTTTGATTTGGTTTATTGAGGAGTGAGGTTTTGAAACCCGTTCCATTTTTGAAATAACGCGCTTGGGTCAGATTCAACTTCAACTAATAACTTGAGTGAAGTCAGTTTCAGCCTATTCAACCAATTTGGATGGCAGTGTCACCTTATTGGTAAGTCGGTGCTTGGGCCCACTGTGGCATTAACCCTATTTCCACGGTCAAGTTTATATACATTTTTTCTGACCAACAGTCCTTGTTGGTTGACTCCAAAATAAACCTATACCCCATTTTAAAGTCATTTTTATTTTATGATATTCAGAACGCTCCTGTGCGTGAACCTCTTTGAGGAGGTTTTGCATTCCATTACACTTGCCATTGCAAGTACCATTCTACTCTCCCCTCATGCACCATTTGTCCACCCAGGATCCCTCCACCTGGGCCACCTAACCCCATCCAATATGTGCACTGCATCACCCTTATATGGGGTTTTATTATAGAATTTGCAATTTTATGCCTCAGTGGTTATTGCTACAGCACCCTCTGCTGGGCTCTAATCCCTCTGGCACTAACAGCTAGTTTCCTGGCGTTGGGCCTGTGCATCAAGCACTGCCACACTGGGAACTGGAGAGTTATAGACACTCTCCTAACAATCTTGTCCAAGGCTGTTAACTTTGAAGCCTGGACTTCAGATGATCATGCCGCCAATGATTTCTCCCTGGTGGCCTGACAAAATGGTGCTTTCTGCCAGGTCACTTCTGAGTTGCACCATGAGGATATAGCTTCAACCTTGGACAATAAGAGTTTTCAATCCTCAGTAGGTACTCTGGACCCTGATCTTTTGGCATACCTACACTGGAATGGCCAAGATGTAATCACTGTGGAAAGTGATTTTACCAAGAAGAGCTTTATGTGTCCTAGAGAAAAATGTCTTATTCAGTTCAAAACACCAGGCCAACTCAAGCCCTTACTTGATTTATTGTATAATCCTGAAATAATTGAAACAGATGAAAAAGAGCAATATAGTCAACATCATAAAAAGAAGAGAATGAAAAAGGCAATACTTTATTATATGCAGGAAGCGAAATATATCAAGGAAGAATGTGACAACAACTGAAGAGACGCTTGGGAAAATATCACACAGAGAAATGACTATTGACCTATAGGATGGGTTTCCAATTATGAGGAGAAACTCTTTAAATTTCTCACCAAAGTGAAGCATTATAAAAAGAAGCTGACCAAATTGATGCTTATTCTTCAGTCAAAGAGTGAAGATCAAACAAATTTGAATACTCATAATTTAAAAATAACAAATGATTTTAATACTAATAACATTTATTTAGGCAACCAAAACCCAATTCTCCACAATGACGTCATTTTCCAGTCTGATTTAGTGAAAGAAATCAGAATAAATTTTATTGAGTGTTCAGAGTTAAAAGTGCTGAACATCAATTCAGATGAGCATCATCTGAGAAATTGTACCAATCAAGTTAGCCAACAAGTTGAAAATTAGCTTCCAAATTTGATGCAGGAAGCAAGATGCAGGAATTTTTGGGAAGCACCAAAAGCAATTGGTGCGTTGATGTGATTTGAACTCCAGGAAAAATACCTGGGACATACCTTCTCACCATTGGGAATAAGCTTGATGACTCTTTCCCTGCTAAGCTTCCACTTTCTGACTTTGACGGTGCCCCTCCAAAAATCAGACCAGATATTATTAAAATACAGTATCAAGCTTACCTGGTTTGGCCCTCAGATTTGGATAGCACTGATCCCACCAAAAACGAAAGTCCTGAAAAAGTGAAGCTTGATAAACCCTTTCTGACAATCCTAACACTTTCTGACTTCAATGGCGCCCCTCCCAAAATCAGGCCACAAATTACTAAAGCAAAAGTTTTGGATTACCTGGTTTGGCCCTCAGATTCAGATGGCACTGATCCCAACAAAACTGAGAGCCAAGAAAAAGCAAAGCTCAACAACTCCTTTTTGGCAACGCTACCACTTTTCAACTTTGATGGCTCCCCTCCAGCGATTGGGCCCAACCTTAAAAAAATGATTGCCAATCCCAAAAACCTGCCGGTATTTCAGCCCATCCTATTGGCTGCTGCCCAAGTTGGAGATGCAGATTGTCTGTTTCAGGCATGATGGGCTTTGCCACGAGGTTCTCAGTGGCATGTTTGTGCTGCATCTGAAGTAGGTTAGCAAGGAGAACATGCACAAGAGCAAGGAGGTTCACTTTGAACTCCATCTCACCCTCCAAACTGACAAGCACAATATCGCCCTCCAGGTTTCCATCTCCAAGAAGATTTCCAAGATGGTGCTCAAAGAGCTGGCCGCCTTTTGTCTTCCACCTGGTCTCAGCGGGCACTTTACGACCATCTGCAGGCATGCCCCCTATAAGCTTTACAAAACTGGGGCAGACAAGGTGTTTGAGCTGCTCCATTCAAGCCCCACCAAAGCCATCAAACGCAAACATGAGTAAGGCATAGTTGGAGATACTTCTAAGTTCAGGCATCCACACCTTACCTTCACCTTGCCCAACAACCTTACCCACATGGACATCAGCCGCCTCTTGCTCTGCCGGCTCAACAACAACCCTTCTATTCATGCTGTTGTCACCAGTTTCGCTAACCACACCTTGGCTGACCATATCAAGTTCTACTTCCACAACTCCCACACTGGCATCACTGACCTAATCTGCATCAGGCATGAGACTCCATACACCACTGAGCTTGAGCCTTCTGTTGACCTTAACCCTCAGGTCCCAACTTACTCCCCTAGGACAAGGCTTAGGGAGGGCGTTGTTAGGATTCTCCCTGGATTAGGTGAAAGCCTTGTCCAGGAAGAAAATTGATATAATCAAACAAAGGGCATAATTTTAGATGGCCCAATAATTTTTATAATGGAGTTTGATTCAACTGTAATACTGAATTTGGGGCTTTTGCACAAATTATGCTGAATTTGGGGAAATGTACATTTCCCATTCGTTATCTAATCTCTATCCACTCTTTATCTATTCCCACATATCCTAGTATTGGGACTTTCCTACAGGTCCCATGACACTGCCCTTAAATATCCCTATTCCTATCCTTATAATCCCTATTACTATCCTTATATTTTGAAGCACTATAAATAGTGCTAGATGATTCTAAATAAAATACTTCCCATCAGAACTCTTATTTTATTTTATTTACTTTATTTTAATTTACTTTAATGAAAACCATCTCGTCCAAAGCTGTTAACTTCAAAGCCCGGCCTTCAGATGATTGTGCCGCCAATGATTCCTCCCTGGTGGCCTGACACAGGGTAAGAAAATTTTTGTGGAAAAAAACCCAGAAGAAGTATTGGTTGGATCCAAAACTGGCTCAGATTTTATTGATGAAATTCAGCCATTTAAACCAACAAAGCAACAACATAAAAAGTTTTCTGCTGATATGGAGAAACTTACCAAATTCACTTGGAGTATTC